>CAUYON010030625.1:0-15408 GCA_963573935.1 Arctocebus calabarensis
ATGTACCCTTATAATGTTTTAGGTAGATAGGAGATAGCTAGACACAAGTGTGCTGAGTTGAAAAAAAATTTATTTTTCTTTATTGTATCACAATAAAAATCACTCATGACTTAGAGCTATTTCTAAAATTGCAGTGTCCATCTCATTCTACAATAGCTTGTTAAAAGTACTCCAGAACAACTTGTGCAACTATAATTTATGTTTTTAATGGCCTCATATTGTAGAGCATACATCTGTCATAGTTTATTTGATCATTATCTCAATTAGCATATAATCATTTTGTTTTTATATATTCACAAATACAAAAGATTCTGTGATAAACATTCTTGGGTGTATATTTTTACAAACTGGAACTTTATTGGATAGAATTCTAGACGTGAGATTGCTAATTGTGTGTGAGGTTGTTGTGATAGAAGTTGTGGAAATTATTTTCAAAAAAGCTTAACAACTTATATTCTTACCTACAATGTTCACAGTCTTACATCTCAGGCAGCTATAGGTATTGTCATTATTTTAGCTTTTGTCTTTTTGATGCATGTAAAATAGCAATTCTTTTATTTCTTTATATAATTTCCTGACAGTTAAGGAGTTTGAGTATTTTTTTAATATATCTGTTATGTAATTTTTCTTACCTTCTGTGAATTACCAATTTATAGTATATTATTCTTTTTTAAATTGTTGTCATTGTGTTTTTCTTGCCAATTTTTAAGAGTTGTTTTATATTATAAAAGAGTTAACAGCTCTTAAGAGTTAATTGTAAATAAGATATTGTAGATTTTTATACATCTGAGTCTGTGACCTATAAAACCACAGGAAAAAGAAACGTTATATATATAAAATAGACAGACAAACAAATTTGTCTGGAACTGTTTGATTTTGTTTCTGTCATCTTAGTTTATTACCTGATAGTTTAATATCCTATTTTATTCTCAGAAGTTTTCTGGTGTGAGTTATCTGGTTACCTTATACATGAAGAATATTTGAAAGGACTAGAGATGTTCAAATTGGAGAAAATTACAATTTTTGCATATATGTGCTATGAGTTGTAATTACCTCCTTTCTTCTGACTGAGCTTATGCATGTGCTTATTATATACATGTGTACACACAGACATACATACAGGTATATACAGGTATATTTCTTTTTCCATTAAAGAACTATATCACTGAAAGGGAAACAGGGTATAGGAGATTTTCATTTACTCTAAGGGAAAAAAAAAACATTCAAGCCTTTCAAATGGGCCACTCTGGGAGATTTGAATTTACTGTTTCAGACCATCAATTTTCAATTTACATTTAGTGTTCATTTATTAGCCCCTTAATGGGGCTGAAAAGGTGAAATTAAGTCCTCTAGAAATCTAGTATATCTTTAGAGTCTATGTTTTATGATTCTACATGACTGGAATAATGACATCAGCCTTGAAAATGCTTAAAAGGCATGTGGATATTCTGCAGAGTGGGCAATTGGGATTGTAGGTGTCAGAAGGGCAGGGCTCTTATTCTGACTGCACCACTTACTTCCTGTGTAGCCTTGGGAATGGTACTAGAGTTCCATACGCTTTGATTTCTATGTTTATAAAATGGGGATATAGTCGTTACTTCATTTGGTAATTGTAAGTTTTAAACAAAGCTGTGAATATGCAGCATGTATGTTATGTATGAACATAATTTAAGTATGAACATAAAGTAACATGGCTAGCCTAACATGTGGTGTTAGTAATGGCCAACTCATGAGGCGTGCTCTCATTAATAATCTTACCTGGGATGTGATAGGCATACTTCATACAGGCATACTTCACATAGCTTATGCATGTGCTTATTATATACGTGTGTACACACAGACACACATACATGTATATACATATTTTCTTTTTCCATTAAAGAACTAAATCACTGAAAGTGAAACATGAGATGGGAGATTCCCTGGACGGCAGGGCCTTCTGTGGCCACTGCAGCCATATTGATCTTTGAATTCTCATAGGAACCTACTTATTGTGGAGTCATGTGGTGAGGTTACTTAAAATATAGTCAAAGTACTATATTAAAGTGTTCTCAGATGTGGGAGTAGGTAATTAAATGAAACATTAACAAACTTTCCCATGTAAAGAAAGTTTGGTGTCATTGCATTTTTCTCTCATGCCCAATTGTGTGTTCAGGCCATTCCTGAATGACACGAGCTCAGAAACATCTATTTTATAATGTCCTGTTTCTTAGGAAACAACAATGTCAAAGCACAAGGCATAGGAATGCAAGCGCTACATTTCTTTAATGACATCTTTTCGTCTTAACAATTAGATATTAAAATAGTGCTGCCACAGTGGGGGGAAAGATGCTTGGAGGGGTTTTTTATGACTATAAATCTTGGATCAAGCTGACTGAGCAGTTCTTACTCTGAATAACAAAACAACAATCTTTTGTTCTGAGAGATGGGCATAGGTTTCACACAGGCCCATTGTATAATTTTTTTTTTTTTTTAGTAGAGATGGGATCTCCCTCTGGTTCTAGACTTGTATGAAGCTAAAGCAGAGATGGATCTATTTTTTATTATTATTTTTTTTGGTAGAGACAGAGTCTCATTTTTTTGCCCTCGGTAGAGTGCCGTGACGTCACACAGCTCACAGCAACCTCCAACTCTTGAGCTTAGGCGATTCTCTTGCCTCAGCCTCCCAAGTAGCTGGGACCACAGGTGCCTGCCACTAGGCCCGGCTATTTTTTGGTTGCAATTCAGCCGGGCTGCGTTTGAAGCCGCCACCCTAGGTATATGGGGCTGGCGCCTTACTGACTGAGCCATAGGCACTGCCAAATTTTTTTTTTTTTTGGTGGTTTATTTTGTTTTTGTTTTTTTCCCATAGAGTAAAGGGAAGGCAACAATCAATGCCTTGTAAATGTGGCGTAGGAGAAGACGCTTTGTTATACATAGTACTATGGCCCTGGATTTATTTTCAGTGGGAAGAAAGTAAGTTAAAACATCCTGAACATGAAGACAATCCCATGTTAAAACCCAGGGAGAGTTCTTGCTGGTTTGTAATCTTATTTTAGCTTCTAATAAGAACCCCAGAAATAATAGTGTGGAAAGATTGCTTTTGAAGTTAAGTCATTATCACAGAAAGAGCTGGTGTAAACATACTACATAGAAAGAGGAAAGAAAGGAGAAACCTAAGATTAAAACATACACAAACCTTGGGCGGCGCCTGTGGCTCAAAGGAGTAGGGTGCTGGCCCCATATGCCCGAGGTGGCCGGTTCAAACCCAGCCCCGTCCAAAAACTGAAACAAAGAAACAAACAAACAAAATACACAACATGAATGGTGGATAAAGAAAGCTCCCCCAAATATCAATGATTTCCACAAATTGTGATCAAATGCACCAGCACAAATGAGCACAACTCTTAGTGAATGGAATAATCCTGGATGCATAGCTGAGCCATGAGCCAATAAAAGCTTGAGGAAATATGGTAAAATCACAGATTCTGAAGTAGCATGAGAAACAGAAGCCAGGGGATATTTAGAAGATAAAACTAAAATATCACAGAAATAATGTTAACATTGTTAGAGGCATATGGGACCATAAGTACTGTAGAAAATATAATAAAGGTCATGAAGGATGGGATTAAAGAAAATGAGCAAAGATGAATGGAAAAAACTAATTGTAAGAGGCTGGAAATCAATATGTTAGAAAGATAATTAATCCTACATTAATTATAATTAGTATCTCCAGAGAAGTAAACCTAACAATTGGAAGAGAAAATGAACATTTAATAATGTATATGCCAAGGAGAATTTCCACAAATAAAAGTAGATGTGAACTTACAGGTTCCAATGGTATGCTGTGTCCTGGGAAAAAACATTCACACCATTTCAAAGGATGAGACAAAGGTGATGACTTGCCACATATGAAGAAAATTCCTTTTAGTATCTAGGCAAAGTCATCTCAATACCAGTGGAGAAGTAAAATACCAATATTAGATGATCTTTTAAAAAAGCACATTCCACACCACATAGGGAGTAATACCCCTAAAGTCTTCAGCAAAAATATGACCTAAAATGTTACGTGCAACCAAATTATCATTCAATTATGAAGGATAAATGCATGTAGTTTTACATGTGCAAGAATTAAAGCACAGAAATTTCCATAGGCCCTTTTCCCAGAAATTGTTCTTCAGCCAAAGGGGAGAAAATTGAGTAAATGACAAAAAGACGAGTCCTCAGCCTTGAATTCATTCCCTGAAAGGGAAGAGATGCAAGCAGATGTGTGAATTATTTTTATTGAACAGAATTTAAATATCTTCTATGATGACAATGTAAAAATAACATCACTAATAAAATAAGAGAAAAATAGGAATGGATTAGGGAGGTATGGCATATGAATTGATTTTTTCAATTTTGATAGCCAGGGAGTGAAAGATATGTTTTTCATCTGTTCCATCACATAGCCACGCTAAAAATACACCGAGGACCACAAAGTAAACATTGGAACAACTAAGACAAATAATACAAAACCGAATGGTGGAAAGGATGGAGAAATAGTGGGAAGAGGCGAAAGTGTACAAAGTTTATCATTACAGTAAAAAGGCAATACGTACTGTCTAAAGGATAGTGGGGAAGATTGTATTTATATAGTGGCAAATGTAACAAGTAAAATAACTAAATAGAAATAACATGCCTTCCAGGTTGTAAGAAAAGATGCTCACAGGCCCAAGCAACTGAAAAATCAGACAGGTTCAGAAAAATATGTCATTTAAAAGCAATTAAGTCAAAATGCATAATGGTATAAAGGGATTTCTGCTTCTAGTTATAATGGAGTCACTGACAATGGGCATAGTCTTCTGCTGTAATTGACCATACAACTGGTGAAAATATAGGAGGAAACTATCTTCATGCAAGTGTAACGGATGGTTCACGGCTGTGCTATCTGCATGAAGGAGACCTTGCATGGAGAGCACCCACGTTTCCCCAGACTAGGGCGGCTTTCCTGAAGCAGGCAGCAGATCTGAGTCTCACCTGATGGAGGAGTTGCAATTTGCTTGCAGGGTCTGGGACAGAGAGAGCAGAGTGGGGCTCAAACTATATGAATGGGCATTCCCCTTCTGAGGGAGGCACCTCAAGAAGAAAGTGGCTGCTTTGGGCCTGTGAGCTGTACTGAGATGCGAAGGATGACCAGGCTGTGAGAATCTGAAATTCTGGCTCAGTCAGAAGGGAGGGACTTCTCTGAGCCACCTCAAGAATTTGCTTGAGAACCATAAAAGGACACCTATCTGGAGAAATGATTGCTCTAGAACTGTTTTTAGTCACAGCTGACATATTTGATTACATACAAAATCTTAAGGAATGTACAAAAAACTAACACAAAACTCCACTAGAGCCAAAAGCAAATGAGTAAGTTTGCTGATTTCAAAATCCATATAAAAATTGAATTACTGCAAACAATTAGGAAATAGATTTTAAAAATACTGTTAAAGAGCTTTAAACACATCTAACACTAATAAATACACTTAACAAAATATGTGCAAGACCTCTACATCTTCTGTGTCTGTGTGTGTGTATGTATGTGTGTGAATGTGCAAAACTTTCTAAGCATAGTTTAGTACTGAGAATGCTAGGGTTTCTGATAAAATCAGTAGGGTGGTTAAGGCAGCTCATACCAGTACACTGAAATGTTGCAATTCCAATTCTCTTTCCAACTCTGGATTCAGTAATTTCCTACTGGTGTCTAGAAATCCTTCTTGGTGGAAGAAAGAAATTAACAAATACCCCACCCCTGCCCCACCCCCATTGTCAATTTTTAAATATTTACTGGTACACTATTGATCTGACCATTATTGTTTTACATTGTTCTAGAGCAGCTGTTTTTAACTGGCAATGATTTCATTTCTCTCCATCCCTTAAGAGGTATTGGGAAAAGTCTGGGGACATTTTCGATTCCAGTATTTTGTGAATATAGGTCAGAGATATTTTTAAACATCCTTCAATGCACACAAAAGGAATTATGAGGCACACATGAGGATACTGTCAAAGTTGAGAAAAATCTATTTTAGACCGACAAGTCACTTCAATTAAAATATGAAAAACAAAAGAAGGATAAAATTGGAAAAGTTGTTTTAATTATCTATGTCTTAATGACAAAATGTTACCAAATATGGTGCCTTAAAATAACAATAAGCTTTTATTATCCTGTTTTTTGCATGAAAGGAATTCTGGAAGAGTTTGGATGCAGACTTGGGGTCTGTGGCATCTTAGCAGTTAGATGGTGCCAGGGACCAAAGGACCCCTTTCCATGGAGGCGCACCTGGCTGGCGAGCTGGTGCACCTGCTGACCAAGGTCATTAGTTCCTTTCCGAGTAGGGCTCTGCACAGGGCTGCAGGAGTGTAGTCACAGCAGAGCGAGGGGTCCAAGGAACCAGAGAGGAAGCGGGACACCTTTCAGGACTGAGCCCTGGGAGTCATACATCTTCACAACATCTTCTTCCCTTGGGCACATGGGGGAAAACCACCTAAAGGTGTGCAGTTTGGGCGTATGAATCATGAGGTCGACCTTGGTTACCACACAATTGGAAATAAAAGTGTATTGTGTACAGAGATGACTAGATTGCTTGCTGGGGAACCCTGTATGGTGCGCTTGTGTGCAGTTGGCGTAGTTGATTCTGCTCACAGGCCACCAGATTCCTTTACCGCATTCGGGGCTATGTTCCTGAGCCATGTCCCAGGTGGGTCGCTTCTTTGTCAGTTTGAGTGTGAAGAGGAGTTTACATGTCATGACTTGCCAGATGAGAAGAGGGTATTTTAGGTGCCTCTACAAGGCCATAGGAAAGCTGAAGCAAACATGACTAAAACTGGAATAGATTTAGTTTACCCCCTACCCATTTTATTGTTGATGCACTCTCCCCACCCCTAGTTTTCTTGTAATTAAAAAAAATGTTAACATGACATTTCTCACTCATGTCTTTCATTGTATGTGTGCAAAGGTTTCTTTAAGTTAGTGGTTCTCCCCCTGCTGCCTATTGAGTGACCCTGAGAACTTTAAAAAAATCCTGAGGTCTAGGTTTCAACCCAGAGATTTTGACCTCATTGATCCATTGTTTGTGAGAGAGATCAAGATTTTAAAACATTCCAGGTGGGTGTAGTGGCTGGGAGTGAAATTATTTGATTGTAAAATGCGCATGTCTTCATTTTTAGTAGGTAAAGACAAATTTTTATCAAAGTGGTTATATTTTTCCTATTCCTCCCCTTAGGGTGAAGGACTTCCCTCTGTCCCCTCCATCATCTGTGTCTTCTTAATTGTGGCCAATAAGGTGCTTATAAAGTTCATGCATTATGATTTTGTCTAACACGTCTCTGATTATAATTGAGGTTTTAAAAAAATACTTTTATATCCTTCTAAGGTCTTTAAACTTTTAAACTTACCTCTCTGTTAACCATCAGTTTATGTATTTTTCTATTTTTCCTGTTGGGTTATTTATCTTTTTAAATTAATTCATAGGGACTTCTAGTTACTCTTCATACTAATTCATGCCATTCTTATGCATATATTGTCCCTAAGTTTGTAGATTTTTTTTTTATGTTGAAGAGAAAGATTCCATTTTTGAGGTTTAACTCCAGACAGCTTTCAAATCCTTCCTCTTCTCCTCCTTCCTTTCAAATCACATCTGGACAAAGCGATGTGTTTTGTCTCTTTTACCTGCAAGAAGTTGAAACTATTCTGGCATCTCCCCTGCTGGCCCCCCTTCTTCGCCACAAGAAAACCAAAACCCAGCTTTATTCTTGCCAGCAGAGACCTGCCTTACTCTCCCCAGAAAGTCCTTGTATAAATGATGACTCTCTTTATATCTTTTTGGTGTACACAGCATCATTAATCCCAATATACTGGGGAAGATTTCTGAAGTTCTTGAATATCTTAAAATATTTCTGAATATTGAACATTCCTAATTATAATTATTATAAGATTATGTTTTCTTTTATATATTAACTGCTTCTTGAGGGGTTGATTTTTCTGTTTATTTAGTTGGCTATCCATATTGCAACCACTGGTTTCTTATTCAGTGTAGATTATTGATGGTCTGTTCATATTTATTAATGAGAACCGTGAATGAATAATATTAACAGCTAGAGTAGATATCACCTAAAAAACTGAAATGTCCTCTTGTGGCAATGAATTCAGATTAAAATCTTAGAAATCTCTGTTCTGATGATGGGGAAGGAGAGCGGGTTACATGGTACTTTTTAATGGTCAGTTGTCTTTAGATGTCAAGGGAGTCTGTTTTCTGGATGTGGAATTGTGCATGGACCGTGGTCTGTAGAACATATCTGGGCCTCTGCGTGATTTAATCTCAACCCCAACACTTGTTTGGCAGAATTCTGCGTCAGATTGCCATTTTCCTGCCGGAGGGCAGACACTATCGGCAGCAGTTCCAAGATCTGCTACCACTGGTGTACCATTCTTTCCTTGGTTTCCTAATGACAAAATCCAAACTCTGCTTGTGTTTTGGCACCCTGATCGCTCTGTTCCTGGAGCAATTCTAAGATTTTTCTTAACGCCTTCCTTTTCAGGAAGTGGTTTTAAATTTCTCATTTTTTTTTTTCATGAGTTTTTAAAATTTGTTCTTACATTTATCTTATATATCCAGAAATTCTTCAGTGTTCCTGCTAATGATTCTCATTTCAGCTCTCTATCGAGGCCATGGAGATACTTGTATTTTTATATTGCTCTGTCATCCCATTGAGTTTTTAAGGTGAAAAGATAATTGCCTTTGAACACGTAACATTATTCCTAGGCTTAACCTTTCTTAACTAATCTCAATTTTTTCAACACATATTTCTCCTCATTAGATTCTATACAACTACGCTTTGGACATTTTTTCCCTCTGACGTAATTTTCATAATCTATAAGGACACTATCTATTTTAGTTGTATCATACCATTTGTGTGCAAGTGTGGAATAACTCTTCTCCCAGTTGGCAAGAAGCTTATCATTACAATACATTTGATCATAGTCTTCCAATATCTAAAAGTACAATGTTCAGTTTTTTGACAATGAATTTGACTTTCAAATTGAAACAGTGCAGCAAAGCAAAACAAAAACTGGCCCTAATGACTTACATAATTATACCTTTCCTCCTTAAAAAAAAAAAAAAAGGCCTCTTATCAAACACAAAGTTCTATTTCCTTGACTCTTACGTAGTAAACTTCTTTAGACTTTACCCTCCATTTTCAACATCAGGGACCCAGGATATAGGGAGCGATATGAGGACTGCATTATTATTAGGAAAAGAAGCGAAGTGAAGAATTCTCAAGATCAGCAGTACGGGGGGGTGCCTGCGGTTCAAGTGAGTAGGGCGCCAGCCCTGTATACCAGAGGTGGCAGGTTCAAACCCAGCCCTGGCCAAAAACTGCAAAAAAAAAAAAAAAGATCAGCAGTGTGTGAGGCTTCTGAATTAGGAGCACTTTCCATTAAACAGGACACATGTTAAGAAATAGAGTAGCCAAAATCAAGAAGCAAAGGGACCACAGAATAGAATCGGTATCACCAATGAGGACATTGGGAAGTTCAACACAGACCATAGACGTGAGCAGATAGCAGGTGGAAGTGACAGCAATACTTTCAGCATAAAAGGATATCCCTTTTTATGAGGCATCAAAGGCACAGTGCATCACTTTTATCAAAATAATGGCACAGTATTAGACCAGGTAAAAAAAGAAAGTAACTCTGGATGCTATAGGCTAATTGCAGCACATGGCTCCATTTCCTAGGGCTTTCTTGCGGTGCTTTTATTTCAGAGGATGAGGAAGGACATGGCAGTGGTGGTCATGAATTTCCACAGACAATGAGAGGCAGAACTGAATAGGGTTTTGCCTGTAGGATGCACATTTTTTCCTGCCCTATCTTTGCAATCCCTCATTTCTCTCACAGATTGGGTGCTCTGGGAAATATGGTCACAAATGTAAAATGAGTTGGTGTCATGATCGTGACCTCATTTAGCGGGTATCATGGTCACACTTCTGTTTGCCTCTTGCCCCGGTCACTCTTATTTTGGGGAGGATGCTGGGAGCTCTTCAAAGGACCATCCATTGCCTTTATAAGCACCCCCCAAGATAAGAGGCTGGAAGTCGTTAGAGAGAAAGAATAATACATTTCTTCCTGAAACTGAACACCTTCACCTCCGTGTGAAAGCATATAGTGCAGTATTTCCATTAGGAGACACAGCTGAAAACGACTTTGGTCATGAGACTTTCACGTTACTACTCACTAATGAGACACAGCTTTTGTTATTTCGAACACTATACCAGAAATCAGGAAACCTACAGTCCAAAATACGGTCTACCCATTGCCCTCAAAACACGACCCGCATTTAAATTTTCCTGTTCCTCTAAAATAATGCTGATTTTACTAAGGGATTATATGGCATGATAATTATTCATTATTTACAAAATAGAAGGTGCAAAGTAAATGGAAAGGAGCAATTATAAAATAAGTAGTCATGGTTATAATGGTGTGCATAGAGATTAAAGTAGAAAAAAATAATTCTAAAGTGTGCCCATTTTAGTGAAGTGGGCATCTCAAGTAATTAAAGGAAGGGAAAATCCATTATACTAAATCTTCAAAACTTTTAAAGTACATTTGGCTTTAGCTACTTTTCGGATCCAATTCTGTTTTACTTTTTGTTAGGGTATGAGTTCTGGTTCCCGAACCCAGTTGACCTGATTCAATGACTCGCAAACTAGTGAGGTTGCTGGGAAGCAGCACAAAGAGCACAGCTCTGGGAGACCAGATGGAAAGCGAACCTGGAGCAGAGCACGGGGAGGAGGAAATGCGAGTAAATTCACACAGACTGTAGCAGAATGGAGAGAAAGTGGGAGAGAAAGCAGCATCTTTCCAGAGAGGTGAAGGAGGTCCCTCTCACAAGCGAGAAGAGAGCCCCCCGTAAAGGCTCTCTGCGTAAAGGTGTGAGCATCCCCAATTCTCTCCCGCTGAAACTGTGTGACTCCTTCACAGTCTCTCTGCACCTCTCTGGGCACCTGTGTCCTCTGTTGGTCACTGGTTACCTAGGTTACCGCATACCCACTTTCTCTTCTTTTGGGGGGCAGAACTGCTGAGTGCTGATCCAACTGATGATTTTGCCAATACTTAAAGATCTTTGGTATGCAGTGCCCGCCCTGTATGCAAGTGCAGAAGCTGGGTTGTGTGCAGGACGTGCTTGATCCACTGAGCCGCAGTGTCCCCTAATGTTCCTGGCCCCCCTAGATTTCCTTCATCATCAGGCCAGGCTTTCATCTCTTCTCCACCCTCCAGAATCCATTGGCCGTGACCCTTCTCACTTTCAGCAGGTGTTTTCTGCTTGTAAAGGCCTCTGACTTGCTGCATTCATTACAAATTCATGATTCTTCTTCAATAGATGAGTGACATATTTGAGATTATAAATCATTGATATTTATCTGGTTGAAAATTATCAGATGTTTATCTGGTTGATTTTTATGAGTTCTGTAGGTAAAAGTGACAATGGTATTTCCACAAGAGTAATTTCTATTTTTTAAGAATAGTCATTTCTGTGTTTAGTAAGCCTTCACATATAACTGATTTGAGTACAGAAGAAAATTAAATCAGATGAAATAAGTAGAAATTAACCACTTTTTGTATAAATACAGCAATTTTTTGATGATTTCATGTCATATTATGTATTGCTGATAAATCTTCTCAGATACTATTAAGGAATTTATTATACTTCCATTGAACCAGAAATCGTCTTTCTTATTAATTTACAATTTTTCCTTTGTTTTTTAACTTTTTGTCTTTATCACTTTGTCAGTGTAAATTTACATCTATCATTGAAATCATACTGCATTAAGATGACATTTTTGTTGATAAATATCATTTAATAATGTCATATCCATTCATTATGTGAATGTGCAAAATTTTAGTGAAGGATTCTCTTACTGTTAGACTTCCAGAATATTTCATAAATACTGATTAACTTTTACATGAACCTTTACATGTTGCTATGTGATAGAATCCTAAAGATCTCACTATTGTGACATGTTTTCATATTTTGAACATTTTTAGGACTTTTGATTCATGGTGTCAACTTTTTCTTTAAATCTTGCACATTCATTTATACTTCCATGGTGTCAACTTTTTCTTTACATCTAGCACATTGATTTAGACTTTCATATTTAGTCATGAGTAAATCCAGGACATATTTCTCAGAAATTTGTTGAAGAGAACCACTTTTTTTTCCTCTTTGTGGTTTGGTCAGGAGAAAAGAGAAAACCCCGTATTTATTTTTTCAGATATCTTTGAATATTAGTGAAATAGATATTCAGTGTTTACTTTTTTCATATATTAGCTATTATCGATTATTTGAAATTTTACCCCTCCATATCACTACTTGGTATAAAGGAAACTTTGGAGTAAAGGCCATTTGAGAGATCAGGAAGTATCAGACGGGGGTTTTCCTCTGTCTGTGTACACCAGACTGACCTGATCAAAAGAGGCCGCGGATATCCTCCATGAACACATGAACACGAGCTGAGCTGGCCCAAATCATTTAAAAAATAGTGCCTGTCTCTCAGGTTAATTTTCAAGGCAATCTGTTCTCCCCATCTATTCATCCTCTCTATCAACCACTTGTTGAACCTATACTTCCCAGTTTCCTCCTTCCCTTCTTATCACGGTGGCTCTCTTACTGGACGTCCGGGCAGCATTAATTGTGGCCGGCCACTCCCTCTGAAAGCACTCTCTTCCTTGTCCTCAGCAATGCCTCCCTCTCTGATTTCTTCCTCTTCAGGGTCCTCTCTGAGTTTCTTCTCAGTCTCTCAATATGTAAATTCTCAGAGCTCTGTTTTGGGTCTCTTTTCTCCTACTTCTGTACTCTGTGATCTTTAGTCACATGGTTTTAAGTGTACTCACTGGTGCCTTTCTCTGTAGCATGGCGCTGACACACTCATGTCCTGCCGTAAATACTTTCTGGAATCTGAGCATATACATTCAATTGTTGCCTTCTTTGATTCTCTCTGGAACTAATTAATGATTACCTTGAACTTAATGTATCCTAAACAATGTTCTTATCTTTTCCCAACCCAGAAAGGTCAGTTTCTTAATCTTTACTATATCAACAAATGACAGTACCTGTCACTTGGTTTCACCAACTGGTTCCTCCCCTTTTCTTGCCCCATAAGCACAAATAGCTTGTTAGAATTCTCTCTGATCTTGCTGACTAATTCTTCGTACACATGGTAGATCTCATCATTATCCTGGTAAAACTTTGCATCTAACCCTGAGAAAATAGCCAAGGGAATCTACATTGTGGAATGTTTTAAGAATAAAAAAAAATCCTTTGGGGTAAAGAGGAAAATAAATGGGATATAGTGACTCACTGAAGTTGTAAAGCGGTTCACAAAGTAATGTAGCACAATTTCCTTTTACTTCATGTATCTGTCACTTATTTTTCTACCATCTAGACACTTATTTTATTACTTTTTTCCTAAGGATATAAATATTTTTAAATATATTATGACTGAAAAAATAATATTTGAAACATGTTCTAAACATATATTAAGATATTTTCCATCTTATGAATTGGGCTGCAATAAACATTCTGGTACATATATCTTTATTATGATGTGATTTTTTAATGGTTACTGTTATCTCTATTCCATGAATGTTACCATCAGGTGTCCATAGATGTTCAAGACAGTCAAGCATTTCCATTTGTTCCACATCTGCTAGCCTACTTACTGTCACCACCCCACTGTGACAAAGAATTAAGAAGCAAGAAACAGGCTCAGAGCTTCCCTGCTTTTATTTTCCATCTTCCTCCTGGCAATGCCTCCATATCATAAGTACGGGGAAGAACAAGCAGGATAGCTATTGGCTCAGGAGATACACTTCAGCTACTCAAATGGGCCTTGAGAGTGCTGTCAATCTTCTGCTTGCTCTCAATTCAGTAGGAAGCACATCTTGTGATGGGAACTTCATTAAACTCATCTTTTGGATTAAGGGTAATGCAAAGAAAAAAAAAAGAAGGAGTATACATTCAGTCTTTCTTTGCACCATATGTGGAGAGGAATGCAGAAAACCCCCCACACTATCCACAGGCAATCATGAAATTGGCAATGATGTAAAAATGACAAGTTTATGTTGAAAGACCTAGTTTTGGAAGGTAGCTTTCCATGCTATATATTTATCTGTGGCTTCCCGTAGTTCTTAAATTTACGTTCAAGGCATTGGACATTAATGTGGCCTCTACATTTAAAAAAAAAAAAAAACAACAAGAGCTCATAAAAGGTAAATGTAAGCTGGTAGGTAAAATGTCACTGTTTTCCTTATAGCAATTATGCAGCTGATGTCACAGGCAACAGGGAAAGGAATAGTAGGATGATTTCAATAGAAAAGAGATGGTAACTCAAATTAGGATAATCACTCCCAAAGGGCCACACTATCAAAGTATTAGCACAGAGGAAACTTGAGGAAGGATGCCATAGTGAGATGATTGAACAATGATCAGAGCTCAAAAACTACATGTCTTCTATAACTGCCTTGTAATGGCCTCCAGTAGTGACCTCCAGTATTGAATACAACTAATTCAAGATAATTCCAAATAGTAGGATGTCTAGGGAAATTAATAACTTTAGCTAACTCTCCTCTTCCAGGTCTTCTACTGGGGTTCTCTATGGTCTTAACCCAACAAGATTCCAAGAAATATGAGACCACACTGGTGTTAATATAGCTTAGCTTCCTAGGATGGAGAGGCTAATAGAGCAAGGTAACATTTGATAAATACCTATTTATCGGGCCTTAAGGGTAGTAGGTAAACAATGCCATAGATCTTTGACACCAAGTACCTAGTAGGCAGGTACCATAAAGACATAGTTATCATTGAATAGCATAATGTTTAAACACTTCTGCTACTTATTAGTCCTAGGATCGTGGGCACATTTCTTGAAATAATAGAAACTGAGTTTCTTTATCTACACAAACATAGATAATAATTGGACTTCTTTTTATAATTTTATTGAATCATAATTGTGTACATTGGTGCAATCATAGGGCACAATGTGCTTCATATACATTCAGAAATATTTTGATCATACTGTTACAGATGATAGCCTTCATGGCATTTTCTTGATCACTACATAAAGACATTGATACTCTACCTTTAATAAGATTCACCAGTACCCTGCTAAGATGCATAGTAGGTGTGTTCCTACTAATTGTCCTCCCTCCACCCAGCCTCCCCCCTCCCTTCCCCTCCCTTTCCCCTTTCCCTGTATTCTTGTGCTATAGTTGGGTTTTAGCCTTCATATGAAAGCTATAAATTAGCTTCATATCAGGGCTGAGTACATTGGATACTTTTTCTTCCATTCTTGAGATACTTTGCTAAGAAGAATATGTTCCAGCTCCATCCATGTAAACACAAAAGA
>CAUYON010030627.1:0-49355 GCA_963573935.1 Arctocebus calabarensis
GGTGCATCTTAGCAGGGTACTGGTGAAACTTATTAAATGTAGAGTATCAATGTCTTTATATAGTGATCAAGAAAATGCTATGAAGGCTATCTCTAACATTACGATCAAAATATTTCTGATTGTATATGAAGCACATTCTGCCATATGATTGTACCAATGTACACAATTATGATTTAATAAAATTATTTAAAAAATTCCTTTATAGAGATTATTCTGCTTAATGAAATCAAAATTGACAGCATCACTGATTATGCTGACTTTAGTCACTCCACAGAGACGATAAGATTACTATGACAACTCCCACACATGGCATGACAAGGAGACGTGTATGTCAGTCCTAGTTCTCTCCTCACTGGTGGATGCTGTCAAGGCCAACCTGCAACTGATTCTTTTTAAGCCACTATGAGGTTTGAAGAAAGTGAGCACAACAGAACCTAGAAGAATAATTCTTCAGTATTGAGTGTCCACAATCCCTGGAAGAAACCTATGTCCAGCAGACAGAAGTGTCCTGGCTGTCACATGTCACCCTCACCATCCAGTGCTTTTGTTTTAAATTTTAGACCTAGTGAATTTCATCATCAGGAGACAGTCTCCAAGAGCCAGAGTAAATTAATTGAAAGGAGAAAAGAAATTATTTAAATCAGTCCAATAAGATTGGCAGCAACATCAGGAATGCCTTGAATAGATCTCAAGTTCCCAAACTATGGCCTCAAAAACAGTGCATTCATGAGTTCCACCGCCAGCAGGCTTAGTGAATCAGACCCTCTAGCAGTGGGTCTCAACCTTCCTAATGCCTCAACCCTTTAATATAGTTCCTCATGTTGTGTTGACCCCGACGAAAAAATTATTTTTGTTGCTACTTCATAACTGTAATTTTGCTACTGTTATGAATCATAATGTAAATATCTGATATGCAGGATGTATTTTCATTGTTACAAAGGGGTCGCGACCCACAGGTTAAGAACCACTGCAATCTAAGGGAAGAAGTTGATCTGTCTTGAAAAAGCCCTCCAGGTGACTCTGATCTTCCCTAACCTTGAAGAAACACTAGACAAAACAAAATAACTATTACATATGGGGCAACGTGCCTCATAAGGCAGTTTCTGGGCTCTGATTTAACTTTAATTGTATTTACCCCTTTTGTATGTATACCACCCTCTCAAGAAAAAGTTATTGGACCAGCACTGCTCCACCAGTGGCTCTGTTTGAGGAGTATCATCATTTGTGCTGACCTTTAAGGAAATTCCTGCTACCCATTAGCTGATTATAAAGTAAATTCCTCTTATTAGATCCTTAAGCCTCAAACTGCTTTCCAGAATTTAAGGACAAACCTGAAGAGATCATCCAAATGGACAACCGTTGTTTTAGAACATTGAGACACCCTCGGGAGCCACAGAAAATCCGTCTGGGAATCTTCTCTGAATTTTTGTATTTGGCACTAAATATGAAATGGATTGTTTTTAAAATAACTGTGGAAATTGGTAGAATCTTCTGATACAGTACACTGGACAACTTTGGAGATGTATAGTGAACTATATCTGGAGTTTTATTTCAGGAAAATGTAATGTATAAATAGAAAACAATGATGGTCTATGGAGGCCATAATTTTTCATTGTATCACTTTCATTACTTGAATAACCATTTCAATCTTTCTAAGAGCAAGAAGAAAATATTTCCAATTACATTTCATAAAGGCAATGAATTTTACCCTTTGAATTACATTTACATTCATGAAGCACTTTCATAAGGAGCCTTTTTAAAAAGAGTACATTTTTGTTTGTGAAAGTAGAAATTTCCAAAATCTACATTAACCACAATTGAAACTGCAAATTCAATGAACTGTCCAGAAGATGCATGCCCAGCTCTTCAGTTAGAGAACCTTTAATTACATACGTAAATAGTTTATGAACGTCTCTTAGAGGTCTTTCAGCCAGCAGAGTCCCCTGACAGACAGGCAACAACAAGCCACTCTGGTCATCACACTGCCCGTCCCACTTCACCAGGTTACTCTTGGTGTCCACATCATTTTAACATTCTCATTGTGTTGCTGGATCTGCGTTCTCATGGTCCTTAAATTCCATTCAGAGGTCTGGGTCCTGAGTATACTGCAAATTTATCCCGTCAGACTAAAAGAACAAATACACCAGCAAATGTGTCTTAGTACAGACACAACCAAGGTACTGTCTTGGCCAAACTTAGACAAAACATTAGTGTCCAAACAGCTTGGCCTCCTCCACTTTTTGATTTCTGATATTTAAATGTCAGATTTATCTAAATCTCACTGTCAGTCTACAGAGTAGTGTTTCAGTCAATCACAATATAAGGCACTTTCAATGCAGTACAACCCTCATTTAATGAATTAATTTTCATGCAAATTTAACCTTTAATGGAGCTACAAACAGTCGCATTCCAGTTACATCTGCATAACATTTCTCAAATGGCTTAAATGAGAGGGGGTGTAAAACATCTAATTTATTGGAAATTAAAATGCCCCAAATATTTCATGTCAGGTTTGGTAAAAGTCTCCAGCGGGCATATTTATGTGTTTTGTCAGCTCTCGGGTTACTTGATTAGGGCAGCAGGCTTGATCCTCTTTGGTGCCTGTGCTGGAAGGAATATAGCAAATAGGACTTCTGCTAAATGGACTGTGGCTAATGGGGTCAAAACCCCTCAGAGGCCACATCTAAATAGACTCCAAGGAACAGTGACATTAAAATGTTCCTCAGGGCTTTTCTCTCAACTCGATTGTGAAAGCATGGTTAATAATTTTGTCTTAAGCACCTTAATTCTGAGAAAACTGCCATTGAGGGCAGAGTCTGTATTGTCTGTGCTTACTCTGTGTGTTTACTGCTGGTCAAGAGAAACAAAAAGCAATTAAAACATGACTGATTCCACTTGGAAATAATAGAAATGCGGAGTAGACATGCACCTCTCGTCGGGCTGTTCTGAGAGCGATACGGTAGCTTGACTGGGGGGGGGGGGGAAGCTGCCACGGAGCCTGTACACGTGGGCCCTTGGTAAGTGTTCCCTTATTTAAACGAAGGCCCAGTACCAAGGCCCACAGTAGGAAGCCCTGCCAATCAACCATGTGCATTCACAGCCACATCCTCCCACCCTGCCCACCCAGCCAAATTTGTTTTGTTGTTTTGCATTATACAGAAGAGGTGATGTTGATTTTCACCAAAATATCTGCAAGAAAGCTCCATGAAAATATGATATAAACTCCCAGTTGCTGAGATTTATGTGAACGCCTTGACAGCAGGAATCTAATTTCATTTACTGATGCATTCCTAGTGCCTAGGACCATGGCTGACATGTAGTTTGTATTCTCCATTTGTCTTTACTTCACTTTTCATTTATTAATTTGTTTGTCTGTTTTGTTTTTGAGTTATCATAAGGGTACATACAATTGGGCTGCACTGTTTGAGTTTGTAAGGTAAAGCCCGAATTGTAGTTGAGTCTTTCACCTAGGAGACACGCCCTATCCCCCTACATTGTACCCGAAAGGTGGGAGCTTACTGAACTCCCTTTACCCCCTTCACTCATCCCCACTCCTGAATTTAACTGTGTTTTTCTCTTGTGTGGACCTGTCTATTGTTCATCTATTAGCTTCCAATTAGTGTGGAGTACATGGGATGCTTGCCTTTCCTTTCAGAAGACAGATGGCCAACCAACACATGAAAAAACTGCTCATTGTCCCTAGTCATCAGAAAAATGAAAATCAAAACCACTTTGGTGTATCATCTTTCCCCAGTGAGAATAGCCCATCTCACCAAGTTCCAATGCTGCAGATGCTGGCGAGGGTGCAGAGAGAAGGAAACACCTAGACGTTGTTGGTGGGATTGTAAACTAATACACCCTTTTTAAAAAGTATGAAGAATACTCAGAGTCAAAAATGAACCTCCTGTTTGATCTCACAATTCCATTACTAGGCATCTACCCAGAAGGAAAAAAATCATTTCATCATAAGGACATTTGCACTCAAGTGTTCATAGTAGCTCAACAATCACAAAGACACAGAAGCAACCCAAGTGCCCATCAACCCATTAACACATTAATGGATCAATGAACTGTGTTATATGCATACCACGGAGTAGTATTTAGACACCAAAAAGATGGAGACTTCACATTTTTTGTATTTACCTGGATGGAGTTGAAGAACATTGTCCTTATTGAAGTGTTTCATTTGTCTTTATTTACATTGATACTATTTAAAGTATCACTTTTCATCGCTCTTTCTGAGGAAAGTTGGCACTGCTGGATAAGCGTTGTTGTACTAGTGTCTCCATTTGAGGAGTGTCATCATTTATGTTGATCTTGACACAAATTTCTAATACCCATTAGCTGACCCATAACTAAATCCTCACATTAAGTTCTCTAGCCTTTCTCTACTTTCCAGAATTTAAAGATAAACTTAAAACAAGAGTTCCATTGAAAGAAAGTAGGAAGGAAGGAAGGAAGGAAGGAAGGAAGGAAGGAAGGAAGGAAGGAAGGAAGGAAGGAAGGAAGGAACGAAGGAAGGAAGAAAGGAGGGAGGGAAGGAGGGAGGGAGGAAGGGAGGGAAGAAAGGAAGGAAAGAGGAAAGGAAGGAAGGAAAGAAAAAAAGAAGGAAGAGAGGGAGGGAAAGAGGAACGTAGGAGTGGAGGGAGGAAGAATAAAAAGAAGAAAGCAGGAAGAAACGAAATGTGAGTCCTAAAAACCTTGTATTCCACCGTCTTTTGCTACTTGAAGGAAATGGTTTTAACCAAGAGGCAGTTTAGCATAAAGCATGAAGTTAAAAGTTCTGAAATCAGCCTTCATTTCAATATTTCCTCTTTATATTTATTAACTGTATGACTTGGGCACATTTTAGTACCTTTCTGTGCCCCAATTTTTTCTTCTATAAAACTGAGATCACTATAATCACAATAACATCTCATGGAGTTACTGTAAGAATGAAATGTGCAAATATATTTTGGCACCTCTAATGAATAGTACCACCTGTCATATGATTTCCTATTATTAATTTCCCTCAGCAAGATGGCTTATTACCAACCTGATGTATAATTAATTCATCATCCTCACTGGGATGCTTGCGAGTGAAAGGGGAGGACACTGGAAAAGATCAAAAGTCTTCAACTGACCTACAACGAGTATAAATTTGGACAGCACAAAGCACTCAGTGACATACAGTTCCCTTACTCATCACCCAGACCCAGCAACAGGCAGGCTTACCTATTATACCTGGACACAGGCAGACATCTTAGAATACATTGTGTTCTTATCACTTTTAAAAGCAACACCATCAGCTCCAATTTAAAACATTAAATTCCATGGGTTACAATTACAACCACTCCAGCAACCTCCTTAAGTGTATTCCCATTAGCGCGTTTTAGTCAAATATTCCCCTCTTATCCGCATGCACCAGCCTCCCTCACTAGATTGAGGGCAGGGATCACCATTTCTAGTAAAGTGAACCTCAGAGTAAAAGCAATTGCAATCAGAGGGTGCACCAAACTCAATATTTAGGACCAAACCCCTCTGGCTTTCATCTTTATTCAATTACCTCCTAAATGATAGGGAAATAGCTATTACATGCAATCCCTGCCTAAAATAAGGAGCTATAGCCTGAGAATTATAGAATCAGGGCAGATGTTTAATGCTTAAAAACTTATGAAGGGGAATATAGATTTGAGACCAATATTTATTAGGTACTTCCTACCGCTGAGTACTGAGGATTCAAACATACATAAGACAAAAACCTAGTTAACATATCATAGAGAAAATTAGTGGAATGTAATGTGATAAGAATGAGGAACCAGGGCAGCACCTGTGGCTCAAAGGAGTAGGGCGCTGACCCCATGCCAGAGGTGGTGGGTTCAAACCCAACTCCAGCCAAAACTGCAAAAAAAATAAAAATAAAAAAGAGGAACCAATTACAATAATGGTACCACAAATTAGAATCTAGAGGTTCTGGAGAACATGTGATACCAAAGAATTTGTGTCTAAATGATGCAGTGAAGAAAACTTTACAGAAAAAATGTTTGATCTCTGATCCTAGAAATGAATAAAGTGTCTGTAAATAAAGTAGGCAGGGGAAGGCAATCAAGATAAGAGAAAAACACATCCAAGGCACAGAGTAATGAAAATTTATCTTAGAGTAAAAGCCCCTTGAATCTGTTGGGTATGTTTGGGATAAAGGATTTGATATAGGGAAACAGTGACACAGGCTGTGAACCAATCCCCAATAACAAGGGTCATGGTGAGTGGTTTTTAAGGAAGGAGAAACTGGCAGGCAGAATGGAAGGGTGGCGGTGATAATAAAAAACAATAACAATTTACCAACAATTATCTAGAAAATACTTCGAAATATTTCATTACACACGTTGTGGAAAGAATGGTATAATACAAATTTATATTGATTAAAACATTTAAAATTGAAGGTATCTTTATACCAATATGTAAAAAGAAAATAAAAGCTACTTAAATGCAACTTTTACTTATTTTATTGCCTGAACTCTTTATATTAACTGTATCTAAATATATATTGCCTTGACATTCACGATCAATTAAAAATTAAAAGGTATAGAGGAAGAAGGGAAGGAGCATAAAATAGTCTTTTCAGCCTAACCTCCAGCTTCCACCCTCCACACCCTTGGAGCTGATAATTCAGTCACCTTTTCTCTTTTGGTCATTTCAGTTGGGTCACACTTGCCAGTACATCAGCTCATAATGCAAGTTTGCACCTTCATTCATCCACATCATTTGCAAGGCTATCCTAGTTAACTGTTTAATTGGAAAGCAAATGTTTTAGTTATGCCTTTTGTAAACCACATTTGTACCTCAACATAACGTGATTCATGAAGGAATCATTACCTATTTTGAATACTTCTCAGCCCGAGTAGAGTTTTATAGGTCTTCAGTTCAGGAAATGAATGACGTAATTTGAAATGTTAAGTATTATCTTCTTTTTTATATCACATTCTCTTTTTCTTACAGCAGTAGAAATTTGAAAGAGTGTAGATTGGAAAATGTATTACTGACACTTTGGTTTAGCCAACTACCCTTTATCTAAAGAGATAGAGAGGAGTGTAGATAAAGAGACAGTCATGGAGATAGATACATGATGAATAGAGACAGATGTAAACATGTCCCCAGATGCACAGAGCTAGTTGGAACAAATGGAAATATGTTACCTATTATTTTATAAACTACTTAAATTTGATTTTAAGTATGAGCATCCTTCTATTTTATTATCTTTTAGATCACCATTTAAAGAATGCTAAGGATGCCATATTATGAATAGAATATAATTTATTTAACTTATCTTTTATAATGGCATGCTAAAGTTGCTTGGAATTCTTGAAAATTAAGACAAAGTTGTATACAACTTTAACATTTGAGGGAATTACTTTCTGAAATTATTATTAACTTTAAAAAGGCTTTGTAGTCTTCAAAAATACGATATGTATGTATATCTTAAGAAAATATCAAAAATAACAAACTTAAAAGGGATCTTGGCTCTCAGGAAAAGGAGGATCACTTAACTATCAATTCAGTGTTTCTTGATTATGTTACAGCAAAATCTGCTGTGATGAACAGAATCACGTATGTTTTACACAGAAATATACAATAATGAAAATCAGTTCATTTATCAAGCTGCTCGAATGAAGTTATGTTTTCACAAGTGTTTGTAGACAACCAAAGTCTGTGGTTTCCAAAATTTACCAGACACAAAAAATCTTTTGAGAATTTCTCAGAGACATGGGTTCCCAAAATTGATGCCCCCCTTCAATTCATCTGCAGGAGATCTGAGGTGAAACTGAGGAATCTACATTTCCATCAAGTATGAGAGATCTGGAGGCCACCAAATCCTCTGTAAAGGGCCGGATGGTAAATATTCTAAGTTTGCTAATCACTGTCTCCTAGTTTTCTTGCCATTGTGTGTGTTGCTTTGCTTTTATAAGCCTCTAAAAACATACAGGCCATAAAAACCAGACCCCAGGCTGGATTCCGTCTACTGCTTACAGATTGCTGATCCCTGCCCCCAATGTCTCTGATGCAAACAGTCAACAGATGACAATCCATTGTTTTTTAGAGCAGACCAGAGCACAAGGAGGAACATAGGAAACCTGCAAATGGGGTAATTACCTCAATATGCTATCATTTCACTCAGATTAGTATTACTGTTTAAAAAAAATAGTGTTATTGTTGTTGGACACTTTTTCTTAGAGAACTTTGTTTACTTTGGCCAAGTCCTAACAGGACAGGACACTAACCATTTGTCCACACTGAATGTCAGATCATAGGTACATTCCATTATAAAGGGCACAGGGAAATGATGTTGTTCTTCATGAGAGATGTTAGCCATGGTCAGACAAGGGACTATCGTCAAGGGAGTACAAACCTCATTAAGAGTCAATACTGGCTGAGTAAGGACTTTGATCTTTTTTATGCCAATACAGAAGGCTGTATTTTTTGAACAATGGCTACAACAATATAAAGCATTCCACACACTCTTCTCACAATGGGACTTTGAAACTCTGCCAGTTAGGCAGTGGTACCAATAACAATCCTCCTACACCTTGAAACTAGGAAGGCTTGTAACTGTGCCCGAAGTGACATTACATGACTCACGAGGACAGGTCATCACAGCTAATAAAGCTACTACTGGTTTCTGGGAATATTTGCATCTGAAAGTCTGCTGTGATGTGAGGAAGTTCACATGAAGAGGGCATGAGTTAAGTGCTATGGTCTGAAAGTTTATGTCCTCCCAAATCCACATATAGAGATCCTCACCCCTAAAGGGATGGTATTAGGAGGTGAAGACTGTGAGGTTGATGGAAGTTGTGCCCTTACAAAGGCAGCCCAGAAAGAGCCCTCCCTCTTCTGCCCCACGAGGTCAGCCTGAGAAAGCAGCTGTCTATGAGAAGTGGGCTCTCACCAGACACCAGTGTACTAGCGCCTTCAACTGGGACTCCCCAGCCTTTAGAATCACGAGGAATAAACTTCTGTTGTTTCTAAGTCATCTAGACTATGGCGTTTTTTTACTGCAGCTCAAACGTACTGAGACAGTAAGGGTTTCAACTGACAGCTCAGAGGAGGACTCAGCCTCCAGCCAGTGTCAGGTCACAAATAAACATGAGTGGAGATGCCACAAGGATTCCAGCCCCCTCTGTGGAGTCACTAAAGCTGTTGAGTCTTTCCAGCAGAGCCCCTGACACTGTGAAGGAAAGGAAGCCATCTTCACTGCCCCTGCCCAGAGTCCTGACCCACAGAAACTCTGAGAGACAGTAAAATCATTTCCGTTATTCTGTTTTAAGACACTCAGTATTGGGACCATTTGGTGCAGTAATAGTAATACTGAAGGAGGAGACAAATGTTATCCAATGTCATTCTCAGTGACATTTGAAAAATTTGACGTTAATAAAAAAGCTGAATTCTACTTGGGCATCCATGAACATGGTTACGTACAGCACGCTCCACTGAAATTTTAGGAAACCCTAAAATAATCAGTATTTTGTTTTTTTGAAAATTAAATTTAGTCGAAGATTTAACTGGCAAAAACTGACGATATGTCATCTCAATTCAAAGATACTAGATGCCTAATTAGATATAATTATATAAAATATAAAAACAGCATTTCCTATCTACATAGACATATAGGAAAAATGAATATTAGTCAAAATGCCAGTTAAATTTACCAAAATAAAATAAATTTGCTATAAGAAAATAGAGCTCAGCATGTTTTTAAAATAATGATTTAGAGACAACTAACAGCAAAATATATACACACATATCAGTTCGTAAATAAATGTGCGTATGTGCATGTATACACAGGCAACACTATCTGGAACAACAATACAAAACAAGCCCTACAAACCAGAAGACCAAAGAAAATAAATATCAGTTTCTTAAAAGTTCTTACTGATACAAGATACTAAAAGTTCTCACTGACTTTTTCCAAAAATAATAAAATTGTAGAGAGCTATTAGAATAAAAAAAATCTATTTTAATTTAAGAATCCCACATTCTGCTTATAGCTCAGAAATAACAGCACCTCCCAGGGAATTTTTAAAAATTCAAATTAAAATACTACTATTTCTAACCACAGTCAGCATTTAAGGAAGGAATTGTTAATCTTAGAAAAAGGTCATATTCAGATTATGCCTATAAATTTCATCAAAGTGAAACTGTAAAATAGCAATCTTCAACTCTGCGTTTCCAGGAAGCCTTATAAATATTCCCTTGTAAAGGCTGGGCTAACTGAACATGGAATTGTGTGGGGGGAAAAAAAAAAGACTCTCATGTCACATGTGAGGGAAGACAATGCTGGGAGTTGCTTTTAGCCTACAACCTGGCCAAAAAAGCTACAACACAGGAAAATCGGCATCCTGTGGCAGTGAGATTATGCATTTGACCCTTCTGGAGATAAATGTGCTGTAGATGAGTTACAATGCTCTGACAGTGCACAAGGCAATTACCCTGTTTAAGCACAGTTATATATCAGGGATTTTATATGGCTGTGAGCTGAGGTGAAGGGTTAGGTAAGTGACAGTCCTGCCTTCCCAGTTTTTGAATGTTTGCTTTTCTCAGCAAGTAGCAGATTCCTTTATTAAGTCCATACACTGTTCTAGCAAAGCAACTTAACTAAGAAATATCCGCATATTCAATCAAAGTGAATATAAGCTTGAAAGAGAGGTCAGGGAGTTTTCTTTGTATTTCAAAACATGTTAGAGTGGGAAGAGGCCTGAGTGACTCCCCTCAGCCTTCCCACCTCCCGTCCTTCTTTCCCTCTTCCTTTTCCTCCCTTCTTCCCTCCCTCTGTCTTCTCTCTCTTTCTTCCTACACTTCCTTCTTCCCTCACTCTTTATTCTTTAGTTTAATAGATGTGAGAAAACAGAATCACAGAAATGTCCCAAGTACATTAGTCATGAAAATGATTGATAAAAAGCAAATACATTTAGAACTGACTATATACTATATAAAATGTATTGTCTTAAGTATTTTAAAAGTGTCATCCTATTTAATTCTGGAAATAATCCTCTATGGCTTAGTGCCCATAGTTCAGTAAGTAGGGCTCTGGCCACATATACTAAGGCTGGCCGGTTTGAGCCCAGCCCAGGCCAGCTAAACAATGACATCTGCAACCAAGAATAGCCAGGTGTTGTGGTGGGAGCCTGCAGTCCCAGCTACTTGGGAGGCTGAGGCAAGAGAATTGCTTAAGCCCAAGTGATGCCACAGCACTCTACCAAAGATGACATAGTGAGACCGTGTCTTGAAAAAAACAAAAATCCTTTATGAGCTATGATAAACTGATAGACACCAAAAAGATCCCAGTCTGTCTCAGCCTGAGTCCCTGTGTGTCTCCACCCCCTGGGGCACATTCTGGGAATTGGTCTCAGAACAGAACAAGGAAGTTCTGAGTTCCAAAAAAATCCCTTGCTATGGCTAAACAATGGTGGAAACTTACTCAAGTGGAGTTTCCCAAATTGTAATTCTTCCTTGAGCCAACTACCACACTGTAATCCTGCCCTGAGCTAACCGTCATGTTCCACTTCTGTACTTGACCGTCATGTTCCACTTCTGTACGTGTTTGGTACTTGCCATCCAGCATAAAAATCAGCCTGCTCCTCACTTCAGGGCTGCCTGCCTTTGAGAGCAGTGGTCCCCTGTGCAGGTGTTATAAATCACCAATCGATTTTTGTCTAAGTGGGGTCCGAGTCTATCTTTACAGGCTGATGCCAGTACAGCAGAGCCAGTGCTGCCATATCCTCATTTTACACAAGAGAGGACAGAAGCACATGCCTGTTATGGTTTGCCCCAAATCACATAGCAAGCTATCAGTAAAACAGATTCAAGTCTAAGCAGAATGACTCTAAAATCCAATGTCCTTACTAGACATTTTGTTACTAAATTTTTGTCAAAAATTTTATTTATACTACTAGGACAAACAAAGAAATAATTTTTATAAAAAGGTATTCAACTGAGAAAAAATAAATAAACGTGGAGCTGCCTGGGAGTTCAAAGTATCATTCAGTTTTGGAACCTGGACGAGAGTTAGAGAATAAAATGGAGAAGTAAACTAGATCAAGACCGGTGTTCCCATCTCATTCCCAAGAATAGCTTAGGAGTAAGAGGCAGTCTTCAAGGCACCTCCCCAATCCATTTGTCTAACTGATCAAAATCAAAGTTCTCACTGGCCATACATTTCAAAAATTTCATGATCAACCTTCCAATTATTTCTAGAAACAAATCATGTTCAGCTCACATTTACTGAGCCTTGAGGTGTAGGGATATAAGTGCTCCAAACATTTGAGAATTCTATTAAAGAATAGCTTTGGAAAACCTCAGGGAATTTGGGCAGCTCAGCCTTTGGTTTTCAAAGGTGTTATAATTCATTTTGCTGTCAAAACTCTGTCTCAGGCATTCAGGATTAGAATTTTCAATATAGCCCAAACCTCAGATAAGGGGCAGTGTGGTATTGAGGGAAGGGCAGAAAACAGCATCCAACAGACCTGAGTGAAAATCTTTACCCCTGCAGGTACCATCCTTTACACAAGACCTGTAAGCCCAGATTTCTTTATCTGCAGACTGGTGACACCAGTGCTAACCTTGTAAGTTAGTTACAAGGGTCAAATGAGATAATGTCAGAGAACTTGCTTCGATGCTTGACCCACAAATGGAGAAATACACACATCTATCTATACCTATTGGTAGGTAGGGTGTGATCTTTTCAGATCCCTGTTTGATGAAAATCTAAAAACGAGAAGATCTGTTTTTACCTTACACAATGTATTACCATGAAAATTACACATAATACATATTCAGTGAACTTAATGTAGTAAAAAAAATACATGCTTCATAAAATTTTTTTTCTATTTCACAAACTGTAGGGTATATCTATGTAAAACAAATATTTGTCTGTGGCATACAGATAACCTAAAAATTATAATACTCATATAAAAAGAAATTACCTTTAAATTTAGCAAATATTGCCTATACTACTAGTTTAGTTTTTTTAATTAAATGACTCACATATAAACAAATGTTTTAAATCCAGCCTGCAGACAAGAATTTTAAACCAGCAGGAGATCAGCAATAGTCACTAACTACTATGTTCTGGTAAGTTGCTTAGCAACGTTGGAACTGCAATTTGAGGCTCTTTATTTCAACTAACAAATGTTTATTGAATACCTACTACATTCATGTTGCTGAAAGATACAAATAGCTCCATTAATAGAATATTATTTTTATCTATGACAAAACTGGTTCTAAGCAGTTTTATAACTTGCCTATAGTCTAAGAAGAGGGAAATGAAGAAATTGAGTTTGGCTCTCAGCCTGATAGCTTTCAAAGCCCTGAGTCACCATCATGGGAACTCTGCCATGCCTGTCTTACACTGGTAGTAACTGTCCCTTTGTTATCCAAATTGTGCTATCTATAAGGGGCAGAGATCCAACTTCAGCTTTCCCTTGTATTTCCTAGAGCAGCACTACTCCATGAGTGTTTTGTGAAATGGTGTTTTGTGAAATGTTAATTTTCAGTAAAAGGTTGTTACTAGTCTCTGGTGAAATAAGTACAGATATTAAGAGTGTTAAAATTTTTATGACAATTTGACAGAACTATTTTATTGTCTGTTGTACCTAATGATAAAATATCTGGACAAAAATAAATAAATACATACATACATAAAATATCTGGGTGTGTAATTTGTATGCATTATTTGTAAAACTTGATTCTTATCTAATTTTTTAAATTTCTGTTTCAGGGATAAAAGTGAAGAACACTACTGCATATATTTAAAATGAACAATTTAATCTGTTCTAACACTTTCACGGGTGTACACACAATATAGCAAATGGCAGCTAAGACAATGAATCTTTCTCTACCTTCCCACAAGTTTCCTCATTCCCTCTGCAAGCTGACTTTCTCTCCAGCCCCACAGGAAGTAAAGAACAAATATGTGTGACTGTGTTCCAATAAAACTTTATTTGCAAAAACAGACATCAGTACCAATTTGGCCTGTGAGCCATAGTTTGGTGAAATCTTGTCTACAAAGTAATTCCATTGATTTTGAAAAGACTTTTAAGTGAATTAGAAACAAAGAGAAAAACAAAAATAACTGGATTTTGGCACTAAAATCATGTGGAGTCTGAATAAAGCTATTATCAAAACAAGCCTATTAAGAGAGGCCTTCATTTTAGAACATTCACTGGAGTTTAACTTTATCAAGCAATCTTTAGGGATATAGCATCTAAGTAGTTATTGTTACATCAGCTTGATTATCAAATTAATTTATTTTTTCTTTCATTCAAAAATTTCCTACATTAAATAAATTACTTTATGTAGAAAAAAAACAGCCATTAACATTTTGTAAAAAATATTCCATGTCTAAGGGGAGGCATTTTGGAATAGATCTAAAAAGATCAAGAACATAAAATAAGGAATATTATTTTCAACGTACATGTAGAATACAAACCAAATAACCCTTTGGATTTCATGTAGAAAACACCCATTATAAAACTAATGTCAGTTCCAAGATACCTTCCTTTAGATATGAAAGCACATGCATAAGAATGTCTTTCTCACCCAACTCCTCATCAAATACTATGACATTGTGAAGAGTTCAGGTTTAGGTTTAATGGAAGTTTGAGTTATGGAGCTATTAATTAGCCTTTCAACCATCAGAAACTATATTCCTCACAACATAATTCGTTATTTGCAATAATATTATGTTATGCAACATGGCCTTTCTACAAATTATTTTTGAAAAATGAATAATCACTGTCCTGACATTATTATGGGGGAAAAATACAGCAAATGGAAAGCAACAGTAATTTGGTAAAGTTCCCAAATGTAAAATCTTTTCCTTACTTTTTAAAGTTTACTGGACCTACCATACTTTCTGGACCCCTATTTATATTGTAGTCTGGAGAAAAACATGTAGTAGAAGAAGTGATTATGTAGCTTATTGCCATCTCCTTTTTTTTTTTTTTTTTTTTTTAAGAGACAGAGTCTCACTTTGTCACCCTTGCCAGAGTGCACAGCTCACAGCAATCTCCAGCTCTTGGGCTCAGGCGATTCTCTTGCCTCAGCCTCCCAAGTAGCTGGGACTACAGGCGCCCGCCACAATGTCCTGCTATTTTTTTGTCGTAGTTTGGCCGGGGTCAGGTTTGAACCTGCCACTCACGGTATATGGGCTGGTACTCTACCAACCGAGCCACAGGGGCTGCCCAGAATGCCATCTCCTTTTATTAAAATATTATCTACTATTAGCTAATCTGTATACCAGAAGGAATTTATTATTATAGGGTATTCATTAGAAAAGCTTAAAAGAAACACAGTAACATACCAGAGATTTAAGACTGAAAATCTTATATTTATTATATATCCAAGAGTGGTAAGCCACAAATTACATGTGTGTGAATTTGCTTCATAGAACCTATAAAAGTTAAATTTCCCCAGTGATATTTTTCCCCATGTCACCTTCATCGCTTTTGCGCAATCATTTCACAAAGTTTGAAATAGGGGACTGAAAAGATACAAGTCAAATTATTCTATAGAAAATAATATTAATAGCCAATGTATCTCTGAGGTCTGTTGTGTTTTTCTTTTTAATAGTTCATTGTTTATGTCAAGTATATATCAACCAAAATTTATGTTAATTGTATTTTCATTCCACATGAATATAAAAAACGTTATGCATCAGCTAATGGCTCTTAACATCTGCAACTACTACTAAGATTAATAGTATTAATCATTAATATTGTTTTAGAGCCACAACGTGGGAAGAACACTTGTTTGGTCAGAACAATGTTAGGCATAAAAGCAAACACCTTCTGCGGCTGATTTTCAAACCTCTATATGAACAATCATACTAAATTAACTTACAGAAAGCTCTTTACATGGGTAGGTCTTTTCACTTTTGAAATGTCTGAAGTTGAATAAGCTAATACTCTAGAAATGGAAAAGCAAGACCTTAATCTTCTGCTAGGCAGGAGAGTGCATTTGCAGTACTCATTTTAAAATATATATTAGAATTCTTACACAGTGCATAGATCATATGACTTTATGTGGACAGAATTTTTCATAAACTCTGTCAATTCTCCACTGAAAATGATGGCAAGTAAAAAGACTTTAGATTATAAACATCATATCCTGTACTTCCTCTATTGTAAAATTCTTCAAACTTTATTATTATTATTTTTTATTTTGAACTGTCTTTTCTACCACATCATGTATCCTTTTGATGGAACACTATTGCCCTAGTACCCAACGCAGGCTCTGTTACATATTGACATTTAGTAACTAGTTTCAAATGACTAAATCATAAAACTAACAATATCTAAAGTTTGTGTTGGTGTTATTATAAATAAGAAACGGAAATAACAATGTAAGAAACTGAAAGCATTCTTAACATTTATCACTCTAGATTCAACTTCCTAGAATGAGATCTAATACAAAGTCATCTGGGTTAATAGTTTAAACTGGATATTTCTCTACTTATTTCACATGTAATCAATCCGAATCATTTGGTAAGAAATCTTAACATTAAAAAAACAAAACTCTCAAGAGATGCTGGGTGTGATGACATACACCTGTAGCCCTAACATTCTGGGGGGCAGGAAGACTGCTTGAGCTCAGGAGTTCAAGACCAGCCTAAGTAAGAGCAAGACCCTATCTCAACCAAAAATAGAAAAGTTAGCAGAGCGTGGTGGTTCATGCCTGTAATCTCAGCACTTTGGGAGGCTGAGGCAGGTGGATTGCTTAAGCTCAGGAGTTTGAAACCAGCCTCACCAAGAGTGAGGTCCTATCTCTACTAAAAAAATGGAAAAATTATCTGGGCATGGTGGGTACCTGTACCCAGGGCAACAAAGTGAGACTCTGTCAAAAAAAAAAGAAAGAGAGAGAGAGAGAGAAAGGAAGGGAGGGAGAGAGAGAGGGAGAGAGGGAGAGAGGGAGAGAGAGAGAGAGAGAGAGAGAGAGAGAGAGAGAAAGAGAGAAAGAGAGAAAGAAAGAAAGAAAGAAAGAAAGAAAGAAAGAAAGAAAGAAAGAAAGAAAGAAAGAAAGAAAGAAAGAAAGAAAGAAAGAAAGAAAAGAAGAGGAAGTAAAGAAAATAAAAGAAAAAAAAAGAAAGAAAGAAAAGTGAATTGGACTTGCGGGATATTATGATGGGCCCCTGTAACCCCAGCTACTCAGGAGGCTGAGGCAGGAGGATGGTTTGAACCCAGGAGTTTGAGATCTCTCTGAGCCAGGTTAACACTAGGGCACTCTAGCCTGGGCAACGTAGCGAGATTCTGTCTCAAAAGAACAAACTCCCAAGAGATTCTATTGTACAATAATAGGTGACAAATTCTACTTTAGGTGCTAAAAATAGGAAATAGATTATTACTGCCATTATCAGCTGTAGTAGCATTTATAATAGAAGTAGTAGTAGGTCTAAATCATTGCTGAATAGACAAGGTGTACAAATCATTGATTGCTGCATGCATATGTGACGGAAACAGTTTACAGATATTATCTAAGGATGTTTTAATTCCTATTTAATATGTAACACGTATACCTACCACTCACTATTTTAAGGATTAGGAACCTGAGATTCAGAATAGTTAGGAAACTTGCCTAAAGCCACATATCACAAAAGTTTAAGGATGTTAACTATACGGTCAAGGCTTAAAACCCTTTAAAATCTAGAACCCAGTTCTTTCAGTCTCCAGGCTCAAATGTCCTTGACAAAGGTATGGATCAGATGGGCATCATTTCTATCAATTTAGTATATTTATAACTGAAAGCAAATATATTCATAGAACTGAGGAATTTAGCTCAAATCTTTGAATAACATGTTATTTTAGAGCTCAGGGGGCAAAACGGTCACTTATTTGGAGAAGATATATAAGAAGAAAGCACATCTTAACTGAGCCATTTTAGCAGTTATTTATTCATTGCCTAAACTTAATTAAATAGTCAATTTTAATTATATGGACACTTTTACCTAAAGAAAGACAGTTTGTGATGAAGGTTTGGAAAAGAATACCACAGTTGGCCTAAACCTATGACAATTAAGTATCAAAAGCTACAATGAAAAGACCTGATTCATACTTTCAAAAAGCTGAAATGGTTTAATAATTAAATGTTCGCAAGCTCATAAAATGCTTCCCAGAAGAAACTGGAAGACTCTTCTGTAACCATAGCTCAGGATACACAGAGTAGCTAACGTTGAAAGAAATTCATCTCAGTTATCAATGATTTTCAGGGAGAATTATCTATACTGTGGGAGGAGGTTGAATTTTGAGGTAATGCTTTCTAAATAACATATTACATTAAAAGTGATCTTGAATATATTAGCATAAATTATAGTCACAATTAAACCTCAGGAATTTTGAGAAGTGTAAAGTTTCATGTAAAGTTGACCACAGATGGAGAGACTCTGGTGTTGCTTACTGACTGACCGTGCCAAGGGAGCTTCCAAGACCCTCTCGTGTCCAGCAGGGGTTAACAAGGAAGAAGGAAGCTAAGGAAAGCCCAGGAATTCTCCAGTCGGTATTGAGCTAACAAGCCCAACGACTGTTCATTTAAATATAATTAAAGTTCAGTAGATGTAATTTCTGTTTCATTCACCTCTGCACATGTCTTTCGGAAGCCACTGGCTCCCATACATGGAAAGATATCAAGAATTAAGCCAGGATGAATGACTAAACCTAACAATCCAGGACTTGGAAATACAAGCAAGCCCGGAATGCCAGGCTTTCTGAGTTGCTGCTGTCTCCACCTTCTCTAGTGTCACTCTGCTCATTACTAAAGTGAGAACATCTAATTCAGCTTTAGCAGCATCTCTCTTTTGATGATCCTGTGGTGCCTGGTTAGTGACACGCTGTTAGATGTATCCTAACTGGTGTCCTAACTGGTGAGGCAGCAGGTCCCGGGGAGAAAGCAATGGAACCGTACACTCTGCAGCTCTGCGAGAGAGATGCTATGAGCTGCACCGCGGGCCTCCATCAGGGTCAAAATTACAAACAGAATTTTGTGACTGTAAAGTTTCCAATTCACTGTGAAACTCTGACATTGGTGAACATGTTTAAAATACTACCAAAGGGAAAACTCATCTCAATGAAAACTCTGCTATCCTTGGCTTTATTTTATCTATTAAAAACACACACAAAAAAACTGTTAAATTTATTTGAATCTACTCAATCATTTCTACATGAGAAAAAAACTAAAAACTTTTTAGTTACAAAATTCAGGGCGAAAACAGACCATCATGCAGTAGAAGTTATCTAACTTCACCGGCTCATGACTTGTTCAATCCTCAATTCCTCACAACTTAAGGTCTAGTCAAACTGGTTTTCATAACTCTTTTTGCACTAAGTGCTTGAAAAATTTTCCGTTCCATTCTAATGGACGATCTTATGGTATTACAAACACTTTCTAAATTTCTGTGTCCATATCTCTGTTCTTAAAACCTGGTAAACTTGGATCTTCTCTGCCCTTGAAGAGATAGTTAGCAACCTAGTACTGCCATGAGAATGTCTCACAGTGATGTATCTCTTCCCTCTCAATTCTGATAATAAAGCGCTCATATTTTCCATTTGACAAAGCTAACAAATCTTAATAACGACAGTAAATGCTACAGGGCCTTTACCCTAGTACCAAAGGCGGGTCTAAGTACTTTACATAATTCAACTCATTTAATCTTCATAATAATTAGATACAGGTACTTACGGTATCTTTCCCATTTTATGTATGTAAAATGAAACAAAGAAGCAGAGATATTATGTGATCTCCTCTGTGGTCACAAAGCTCCTAAGTGGTTAGAACAAGGAGTCAGCATGAGCTAGCTGGCTCCAAAACCATGAGGTTAACCCCTATTCCACATTGTACTTTATATTGTTTTACATAAATATATATACTTTTACCAACTAGATATAATCAGATTTTTCAAACTGTAGGATTGGCTTAACTATAGAATGATCATTATACAGTTTCAGGTGGTACACTAGCATGGCTTTATAGTCAACAAATGAATTTTAATTGATTCGCCCCCCCCCCAATCTCTATTTAGTGGAATAAATATACTTCATTGTATAAAACCTAGGTTCTCTTCAGGGTGTGAGGAAAGAACTCCCTTTCATCAGGAATGCAATGGCATGTCCAATATTTTGTTAGGTCATTAATGATTCTATTTATTTAATTCAATCATAATGATATGTAACATAAGCAAAGAGCATTTAAAATATTCACCTTACTAAAGGAGACACCAAATAATTATTCCTTTTCATGTATAATGTAACCTTATACTTTTGCAGGGCTATTCATTCTTACTCCATTTCCATTTTTGCACTTTGGAAAGCCCACAGACAGCGTTGCTGAAGGCTATCTCCACGTCTCACCGTGAGCTGTGATAAACGACCAGAGAACGGAATCAGTACGATTAACAACCACCACCACTCTCACCACTTCTGAAAAGAATTTCTCAAAATCACTTTCATTTACTTAAAGTGCACATATGTAGCATAAACACAGCTACACTAGGTGCAAATATACAAATAATGTTTTTTAAAAACTCACTGGAGTAAAATCTAAAATATAAAAATATCAAATTTAAACTTTTCCTTGATTTTAAAAACTGGCCTAATTTTCCTTGCCATTGGACTATCGAACTCTGTTATTTTTGTATTTGGGCACCAGTTAATGTTACTTGGTTTCTTTTTATTACCGAGAAGTCCCTGTTATCCAGAACGGAACCAACGGGTACCATCAAGTAACCAGACGCCTGGAAAACCCAGGGCTGAGGGTCCGCCGTGTCCCCGGGCCGCGTGGACAGCACCGCGCCGCGGTTTCCCGGACCCGCGGTCCGCAAGCTGGTACCCCGCGCCGGGGGTGCAGCTGTGTCCGTAAGGCCGCGAGGCTGCGCCTGTTTCTGAACACACATGTGAAGTTTGTTGTCATTTGTCTTAATTTGCTTTTAAGGAGTGCATTTCAGTATTAATATCAACTCAATCTGGAAATTATGGTACGATACGGTGTATTGAGGGGCATAGAAGTAGTGAGGCCTATTGCTAACAGTAACTCTCAAGCACCCAGAAACTGCATTCACCCAGAATGACGGGCGCTGGATAATGGGAGGATTACTGTATTTTTCTTTTGTTCCCTTTATGCATTTCAAAAATTACAGGAGTACGAATGCTTTTGGTTACACGGATCACTTTTTAGTACTCGAGTCAGAGCTGGACGCGAGTCCTGTGCCGGTCTGCAGGTCCTGCCCGCCCCACTCCTGCCCCTGCCTGATCTGTGCAGTCTCACTTCCCTGAGTGCACGCGTGTGCAGTGCACGTGGTGTTCATTTTTACTTGATTACTTATGTATATCACTCTGTATTCATGGATATGTATTTAATAACTGTAATTTACATTCTCGTTGTAACTGTTTCAGCTAATTGGGAGCTTGTTTCGATTGGTCTCTGTGATTTCTGAACAGGCCTCATCTTTCCTCATGCTTCCTTGAACTCTCACAACATTACAGGATGTTTCAGAATCATCTTGTCTTTGCCTCTTCTGGAAATAACCACATTTCCAAGGAGTCCTTGTTTTATTCCTTTTACTGCAGAATGATCTTTAGAAACTATAAACTTGTGTTTGGATATTCTCAAAGTATTTCTTCAAAGATATTTACTAATTAAAAGGGAAAGACGATGCTTTTATAATGGAGAAACTGGTGGACATCCACTCTGCCTCCTGATCGGGGTATGTTCACCATGACTCACCCTGGCACCAGGAACCCTATGACGTGATACACTGAGCACAGAGCACCATTTAGTGCTCTCATTGTGAAAAAACAAATCGCTTTGTTTCCATCGTGAGAAAAATAAAAAGAAAACTCAAATTGAGGGACATTGTGTTTTTCAAAAGTGCCAAATCCATGATGGACAAGACTGAGAAACTTTTGAAATCTGAAAAGAATAAGAATAAATAACAACTGGCTGGGCGTGGTGGCTCACACCTGTGATTCCAGCACTCTGGGAGGCCCGGGGGGGTGGATTGCCTGAGCTCAGGAGCCTGAGCAAGAGCAAGACCCCATCTCTAATAAAAATATGAAAATTAGCCAGGCATTCCTGTGAACACCTTTATTCTCAGCTACTGGGAGGCTGAGGCAGGAGGATCATAGGATCTTGGAATAGAAAAAACTAAGGGAAAATCTGAGGAAAACCAAATAGGCGCTGTGGTCTATCTAACATGTAGTGAGGTCAATTTCCAGGTTTTGAAAATTTCACTGTGCTACACATGCTGTTAATATTGCAGGAAGTAGGGTTGAAAGGTAAATGAGACTTGTGTCCCGTTTTCAGCTTTTCAGCTAGTATAAAATTAGCACAAAATAAAAACACTTAAAATAATCATAGATGATTTATCTAAAGATTAAGTTAAAATCCATTGACATTTTGCCCATTGTGCACTTCCTTCCACCACAGAGAAAATGAAGGGGCGGGCAGTGATACAAGAAGGGCGCAGAGGACAGCCCCCTCAATGTGCTGAGTGATGTCTCTGCCTGCTGTACTCTCAGGAGATATTTCTATTTCCACATGAATTCTTATAATAAAATATTTCCCGAATATGAATATCTTTACATTTGAGTGTGGTTCCTTTAAGTAGTTTTAGAAATAGAATTTTCAAATGAATGAATCATTAATCATTTAATTACAAAAGTTTTATAAAACAAAATAAAAACAAAAAATTGTAAAAATATTTAAGTGGCTTAGTAGTAAAATTCAGTTGCGATCGTTAACATTTTAGGCACATGTTTTCCACCAAATATGCTTCTCTCTATCTCGCACACTTCACTTCCTGTGCTTCACTGATACAGAGCGTTCTTTACAAATTAGAGGTGAGTGGACATCCTGTGTGCCGAAGGGTTATTGATGCCATTTTTCCCAACAGCCTATGCTCGTCTCATTTCTCTGTGCCACATTATTGTCACAATATTTCCAGGCTTTTCATTATCATCATTATACATTTGATAGCAGTCTGTGATATTTGATGTTACTATTGTGATTGTTTCAGGGAGGGATCGCCACCTTAGTGGATAAATGCTGTGTGTGCTCTGACTGTTCCCCTGCCCTGCGATTCCCACGACTCTCTCCCATACCTCGGGGCTCCTTAGTCTCTAGACCAGGGCTCCTCCACCTTCCTAATGCCGCAACCCTTTAATACAGTTCCTCATGTTGTGGTGACCCCCAACCACAAAATTATTTTCGTTGCTACTTCATACCTGTAATTTTGCGACTCTTATGAATTGTAGTGTAAATATCTGATGTGCTGGAGACCCCAAATGGGTCGCGACCCACAAGTTGAGAACCACTGCTCTAGACACAAAAATATTGACATTAGCCAGTTAATTAGCCTACCAGAGTTCACGCATCTCTCATTTTGGGTGAAAAATTAGAAATTATTAAGCTGTGAGGAAAGCAGGTTGAAAGGTGATAGGCCAAAAGCTAGGCCTCTTTCTGCCAAACATTCCGCCAGGTTATGAATGCAAAGGCCTTGAAGCCAATTAAAGTAAAACTACTCCAGTGAATACTTATATGAGAAGAAACCAAAACAACCTTATTGATGACAGGAAGAAAGTTTTAGTGGTCTAGATGGAAGATCAAATCAGCCACAACATTCCCTTAAGCCAAAATCCAATCTAGCCAGTGGCTGACTCATGACGTGTAAGGAAAGAAGCCGTCTCCACCCCATGGGAGAGCAGAGTGAAGCACCACGCGTGGATGTGCGGCCGCAGCAAGTTCCCAGACCTACTAAAATCACTGATGAAAGTGGCCACACTAAGCAACAAATTTTCAATGGAGACAAATGGCCTTCTCTTGGGAAAAGATAATGTCTAAGATTTTTCACACATACAGGAGAAAAGTCAAAGGACAGTCTCAATCCCTTGTCAGGGATAATGCACTTAGTAACTTTCAGGTGAAGCCAGTGCTCCTGCATCATTCCTAAAATCCCAGGTCCCTGAAGACCTGTGCTAAATCTACCCTGCCTGTGCTCTATAAATGAAGCAAAATCTAGATGACAGCACGTTTGTTTATAGCGTAGTTTACTGAATATTTTAAGCCCAGTGTTGAGATCGCCTCCTCAGACTTAAAGGATTCTTTTCAAAACAGTACTGCTGATTGACTGCACCCAGTCATCGGAGACTCTGCTGGAGATGTACAAGAAGTTAAAGCCGTCTTAATGCCTGCTCACACAGCAGCCATTCTACATTCCATGGATCTAACACGGAAGGAAATGTTAACTTTTAAGCCTTATGATTTAAGAAATACATTTCATAAGGCAATAGCTGACCTAGATAATGATTCTTTTGAAAGACCTTGGCAAAGTAAATTGAAACAATTCTGGAAAGTATTCAGAAATCCAGACCCTATTAAGAACATCCACAGCTTACCGCAGAAGGTCAAAATATAACACTAACTGAAGTTTGAAGGAAGCTGAGTCTACTCACCATGGGCGACACTGAGGAAGGAGTTCAAGGTTCAGTAAAGGAGGTAACTTGCAGATGTGGTAAAAATAGAAAGAGAAGTAAAAGCAGAAATCAAGCCTGAAGATGTGAATGAATTGCTGTAATACCATGATAAAACTTGAGAGGATAAGGAGTTGCTTCTTACGAATGAGCAAAGAAAATGGTTTCTTGAGATGAAGTCTACTCTGGCTTCAAATGTTGTTAAAAATGACAATAAGGGATTTAGAATATGATAAACACTTGATAGGTAAAACAGTGGCAGGGTTTAAAAGTTCCGCTATGGCTAAAATGCTATGCAACAGTATTATACGTTACAGAGAAATCTGAGAAAGGAAGAGTCAAACAATATGGCCAATTTTATTATTGTACTGTTTTAAGAAATGCCTCAGCCACCTCAACCTTCAGCTACTACCACCATGACCTGATCAGTCATCAGCCATCAGCATTATGTCAAGAACTTTCACCAGCAAAAATACAGCAACTTGCTCAGGGCTCAGGTTATTGTTTGCATTTTTTAGCAATAATGTATTTTTAAATTAAGGTATGTACATAGTTTATTAGACATAATGTCATTCTACACTTAATAGACTATATTATAGTGTATAAACATAACTTTTATATGCACAAAGGAACCAGAAATTCATGGAACTTGCTTTACTACTGATGTATTTGCTTCATTGCAATGATCTGGAATAGCACCCACAGCATACTGAGGGAATGCTATGCTTGTCATCTTAAATTGCTAGTTAGGGACCATGGCATATTGTAACAGTGGCCACAGACCTTTGTTCATTCCTTGAACCACACACTTGGCAACGCCACTCTATTGCTCCTACCATGAAACGGTAAAGTCTATTTCACAGTCTTTGAATCTGGCCTAGTTTCATGACTTGCTCTGATGAAAAGAACACAGAAGAATTGTTAGCCTGCCTGTTCCAAAACATCTTTTGTGCTGCCTCTCAGTCTCATGGATTGCTGAGAACAAACCTGGGGTGATCTGTTAGAGGGAAGAGAACTTCGTTGTTCTGGGTGAGGCTTTCTTTATTTTTAATTAATTTTTTTAATGCTATCTCCAGGTAGCTAGTATGAGGTCATCTTAGACTGCACTCGCACCGGTCAACCACCAGATTCTTAATTAGCGCAGTCATCTACCAGATCCACGCTGACCACAGTGAGCCTAGCTGAGTGCAGGGCAGTAAGAAATAGTAAATCTTTACTGTTTCTGTTGTTAGTCACTCAGTTGGAGGTGGTTTTTATTCAATAAAGGCTAACTAATAGAGGGATTTATTTTTTGTATAAAAAAGTTAAATAAAGCCCTCAGGTTTGTGCCAAGAGTAAGCATAGGCTTCAAATCCCACATCTGTCTGACTACAGAATGTACGTTTTCTTATGTGTACTAATATCTTCCAAAATCTAATGTGATTTTAGTTTTTTTTTTTCTGGAAGAATACTTTAGATTCAACTCACAAAATTATTAGGTCTAGTTATTAGTCAATAATCTATTCCAAATAGCCACAGATATCCTTCTAAATCATAGTGAAAGCATCTGATTGATAGGCTTTTTTTCTAATGAATCAAATGTGCAATCAATAGTAAAAATAATTAAGTATTTCAATGGTTGCTTTCAAAATGTGCCTCATTAGATTTATTTTTAAATGGCATGTTTTATTTTCATCACAAATATTTAACATGAAGTTTATAGTATAATTACATACATATTCTTTAAGACATCTGAAACACTTTTAATTTTAAAATACACAAAGTGAATAGTCAGTCAAGTTAGAAAATTGTGATAAAAATTCTGAGAGATCTTTATTTCAGCTGTCTGTTATACAGAAATATCTCTGGGGTCAAGTTGCAGGAGATGCTTTGCTCTATTTTTAATTCTCTAAAATTGATGATTCAAAAAGATAAAGAATAATAAGTAGATCTAAAATAGATGAAATGAGATTGAAGTACAACTTGCTTTCAATAAACATAAAGTAAAGGTTCCAAATAGTTGATCTCAATTAATCTAGAAAAGATTTTCCAAGAAATTAATAAACAACATGAATTGTGCAAAATAATTACACGTGCTATCTCTAACCAAGATTCTGTCATGCTAGAGGCATTCAAGTAAATAATAGTATTCCTGAGATTCTGCAATGAAACCCAGAAGGTATTTTCTGGATCACATGTTACTACAATTAAAAAAAATCTTAGACAACTTAAAAGTTGAAGTTACACTTAGTTTATATTCAGTTTCAAGTCTTTATTCAATGTCATTGAACTAAAGTTTGACCAAGCATTTTAAATATACATTTTTGCCTTGAAATATATAATTATTTTAATCAAAGTAGGTATAATGCAAATGTGCTGCCTTTGATTTTGTTTCTTTTCATCACCAGACTCGAACAAATTCATGATCAGTTGAGAATTAGGAATAAAGAAACATTTGAAGAATACAGAAGTAACCTTTATTTAAATAAGACTGTGAAATTCAATCTTCTTTACTTCTATGGATTCATATTAATTTCATTTTGAAAATTGGAAGTAATTGCTGAAACAAAATTAAATCAAAATTAAATCAAATTCTTAATATTGAAAGAGCTCTCATCACGTAATGAAGTTTCAAATGAAACAAGTATACCAAGGATGGTGAATACGATTTATCACATGTGAAACCTGACAGAGGTGAAGATACTAAATATAAACAGCATAGATATATTTTGCATATTCAGTCTGTCTGATTTCACGAAGACAGAAATTCATACTATAAAACATAGCAAGTACTATAAAATATGCCCCAAGATTATAAGGTTGACTTAGTCAAAAGTTAGCTTACATTTTTTTCTAAATTATTAAAGTATTTGATTTATTTTTATTTATTTATTATTTTTGAGTCTCACTATGTTGCCCTCAGTAGAGAGCTGTAGCGTCACAGCACACAGCAACCTCAAACTCTTGGGCTTAAGTGGACTTGATTGTCTTGCCTCAACCTCCCAAGTAGCTGGGACTGCAGGCACCCGCCACAACGCCCGGCTATTTTTTTTGTTGCAGTTGTCATGGTTGTTTAGCAGGCCCAGGCCAGGTTCGAACCCACCAGCCTCAGTGTATGTGGCCAGTGCCCTAACCACTGAGCTACGGGCACTGAGCCTGTTGAAGTATTTTAAACAATTAAAATACTTGACTTATTTTGTTTTTCTATTTCGCTAAAAAGAAATAATCTGAATATAACGTTTTTAGACAAAACACATCTTGAACATCTGACATATCCACCGAGAGCATGAATCCTGGAACCAGACAGCCAGGGTTCAAAACCTGGCCCTACTACTCACAACAGTTTGACGAAGGTGTTGTCCTTACTTTGAAGTTGGGAAAACTGACCTCAGTCTGTCTAATTCCAAAGCTCAGCTCTTAACCACTAAGCCATGATGACTTAATGTAAGTCGCCTCAAACATGACTGGAAGGAGCTTTATCATTGGGATAACACACAACACACACAGTATGAAGCTGCTCTGTTGCCATCCCTCAGAATATTACCACCCCTCCCCCTGACAGGCTCCCACGAAATAGGCCATTCTGTTCACTGCTAAAAAGTTTTCTAAAAGTTTTCTAAGTTTTCACAGTTAGATCATTTGATTTATAAATATTTCTATTGTAATAATTAGGAGGCAATCAGATACCAGGTTTCCAGTAATGTCTTATTTTTCTGGAACTTTTAGAACTTGTCCACAGCTAATAGGTTCAAGAATTAAACTTTAACAGAATTATTTTTTTTATTATGCAGATCTATCAAGTGGCAAGTGTCCTTCAACTCCCTTTATCACTTCCTATCTGAAATTCCAACAAATGAAATGAAACTCTGTTAAATTGCAGCCTTTTCATCAAAACTCAATTGCAAAAACATGCAAAAGTGGAGAGAGAATTGTGGGGTTGCATGGGTGGGGTGACATTTTACCTTCATTCACTCGCTGAGTTTAAAGCCCTTGATAGACTCTGGGCATCACATTTGTTTTGTCTACAAACTGCTCCACACCAGGAATCTTGATTCTCCAACACAGTAACTTTTGATGTAACTGCATTGAAATGCCCTTTGAAGTTTATTATAGCTTAATTTTACCTATCTTTAAAATTTTTCCTTCCTAAAGAAATATCTGTGGTATTAAAGGAACTCATACTTATTTACTACCTGTTCTAACTCATAGATTATGTCTGATATTTTACGAACATTGTTGCCTCTTATTCTTACCATGACAATATTATTACCCTAATCTTGCTTAAAAGAAAATGAGGATCAAACAAGTCACTTACTCAAAGTTTCAGAGCTAAAAAGACTCAAACTTACATTATGGATTCAGATCCATGAACTTTCGCTGTTCATGTCCTTTGCCCCCAATATGATACCAATTATTCCTTACACTAATGTGATTTTGAATGCGATAGTATATAAAGCCAGAAAAAGTGGACCCTGCCCTGATTATGAAATTATTTATATATAATTTAAAGAGGGATACAAAATTATTCACTGATTTGGTTATCGTTGGAATGTTAAACCAAATGAGATAACAGATTGCACCAGGACTGATACCCAATAAATGAATTTTTTCCTTGTCTTTTCCTCTATCTGCCAATCAAATTAATTTTTCTTTAATACTAAATGAGCAAAAAATTGTTTTATATGTTATAATTTTTAAATTATGGAGATAGACTCTCATTCTGTCACCCTGGGTAGAGTGCCATGGCATCAGCCTGGCTCACAGCAACCTCCAACTCTTCAGCTCAAGGAATTCTCTTGCTTCAGCCTCCAGCGTAGCTATGACTACAGAACTCCCCCACAAGGCCCAGGTAGTTTTTTCTAGTATTAGGCTCAGGCTGGTGTCAAACTCCAGAGCCCAAGCAATCCTCCCACCTCAGCCTCCCAGAGTGCTGGGATCATAAGCATTAGCCATCGTATCCAACCTATAAAATTATTTTAAAATCTCATTCCAGAATTTTGCTTTCCTCAGTCTAGGGTTTATAATCAACGGCTTTAGCTCTTCAAACCTTCCACTTAGAAGAAGCTAACATTTCCTAATTATATTTTTATGATATTAGAAAATATTAATAGTAGTGATAATTTCAAAATTATAACACAAAAAACAATTTTTCATTAATTTGGCACAAAGGAAAAATTAATTTGATTGGCAGATACAGAGAAAAAAAGAGAAAGAAAAAAATACAGTTTATTGAGTACAGTCAGGCCGTAACATTTGATCTCATTTGGTTTAATATTCCAGCAATAACCAATCAGTGAAATAATTCTTTATCTCTTTTTAAGGTGAGAGTCCAAGCTTGAGAGAGGCTCACTGACCTGCCAGGTGACCCAGCTGGTGAGTCCAGAGGCCACTACAGCAGAGCGTGCATACTAGGCCATGTATCTTGTAAATGCATTTTACTTGTTCATCTGATTCTGGGGCACGAGACTGAGGCAATTGCAATGAAAGACAAATCCATAGTAAAGGTGGCTTTTCCTCCATCGAGTATCAGAGTTAGCCACTTGTTAAATGGTTATTGTGGAAGCATCATCTACATCGGGAGACAGCGAGAGATGACACAGTGACCCCCGCACCAGCCACCTGCGGGTAACAGCATTTATGTCAACCACCCTCCATGACAGCTGGGATTTAGAGGAGGGTCTAGAAATTCAGGGATGTATTGGTTAGTTAAGACAAGTAGAAAACAATTGATAAGGAAAAACTTTTCTTATACAAATAAGTCAATATGTTTCATTGAGTCTGTAATGTCATGGGTTATAATATGTATTACAAGATGTTTCAAAATGTGAAAAGTGACTAATAGCAATTCTGAGGTACGTCCATTGGAAGATGCATCCTGATTTCTGGGATATTAAAATTCAGAAATATATTCATTTTAGAAACCATAAAATACCACAGATGTTGTCGAGGTATTTTAATGTTGAAATAGATTAGTATACTTTGAAAACAAATGCAGTTACTGGTTTATCATGTTCAAACCATTAGTCTCTAATCTCTAATGCCAAATATTTTCATAAATAATCCTGCCAGGAGAGGGACAGAAGATTAATGATGCCACACCATGAGGAAGCCTCAGGGAATTAAAGCAACAGGAAAATGTCAATATATAATTCTAAATGTGTGCTGATCACGAAACAGAGCATTGCCAACAATTAACCTTGTTTTATTTTATTCTCTCTAAAAACATTCTATGTTGGGCCTCATTTCTAAGAACATCAATAGCTATTAAGTTGTGTAAAATTAATAAGGGGACAAAAGGCAGCAAACACTTGAAAAGGAGGGGTGACTATGATTTTATCCATTTGCATTAAATTGCCTGAGAAACAAATCAGGTTGACAGCAAAACATCTTTTGAGTGACTCGCCTCACATATTGGTTACCTAGGATTCCAATGAAACATTTAGCTATTGAAACCTTAGGGCATCCATGTATTGACAATTTACAGAAGTTTTCTACACCTAATTTGTTCTGCTCTTCCTAAGAAAAGGGAAAAAACACAGTTACCTTAGCAACTGCAAGGTTACATTTTATCTTGAAGCTGCAGAGTTTTAAAGAAAAAAAAAAAAAGCCTGTGTCGGTGCTGACACTGCATTCTGGTTGGGTGATGGCTTTAGGGGTCAGGCCGAGGGTGACAAGCAAACGCCTCTATCTTCCAGCTGCTCCCCCCAGTAACAGCATTCTGCAGGCAGTCCTGCTTTTTATTGTTGTTGTTATTGCTATTCTTTCATGGAAATTGAGAGAATTATCACTATCAAATGAGTGTAAAGCCATGAGGAGTGTAGTTCAGCACTGCTGACCTTTGTTATTTCTGTGAGAAGAGAAATTGGTGGACAATTGGCAATTGTTATAATAAGAAAATAAACATCCTGTCCAGTGTCAGTGGCTGAAAAGCCAATTTCTAGCCCTAATGGAAGGTGCTGTAAGCCTGACTGCAGGGGAATAGGTTTTTGAGAAAGCACCGACAGTTAAAAATGCATTTTAACAACTTAATTCGAAAATTCCTTTAGAGGATGAGCTTCTTGTGGCTTTCCTGCTCAGGAACACCTAGTAAAGGGCACGTCACATGTTAGCACGTGACTGGAGCCGCGCCTGAGGTCTGACCGAATAACAAAGAAACTCAGGAATGAGAGAAATGGATGAGAAAATGAAATAAGAGATGTATTAGGTCCTTTACTATAGCAATGAATGAAACCCCAAACTGAAGTAACTTAACAATAAAAAGGAATATAAACTCTAGTGACCTTGGCTTCCCCAAACTCCCCACTCTGTCTCTGCAGGGCTGGCAGAAGAGCAGCTCTCCCCGGGCGCCTGTCCCATCCCTCAGCACCGCCTGCAGATGGGCCAGGCCAGGAGCCGCGGCGGCTCCCCAGCCACCTTTGCACTTCCCGGCCATGGCTTAGTGTGTCTTACCTGCCACTGCTTCACAGGCTGGGTATGCTTTTCATTTGTTTCGCGTAGGAAGGTAAATCCCATCCTTGCAATTCTATTTTAATCTATTTTCTCTTCTCCAACGTGTAATTTATAACATTCTTCATTGAATAATACTCATCTGCTATTTTTTTTTTTAATTTTTACTGTCTTTCCTCAGTTCTTGGAATAACTTTCTTTTGTCTTTAGTTCACTCATGAGACCCACATTTCATAAACTGGATAATGTCAAGTGCAAAAAATAACAAATATCAATATAAAAAGTGATGAAATTTGAATATTTATTTGAAAATATATAAAGTCGTATATGCAAAAAAGGCCATGTCAAAACTAACTGACTTCTTAAAATCTGGGTTGCTAATATATGAGTAATATTTATTTTAGTTTTTATACTTGTTAAGTTTTCTAAACTTTTAACAATTAGCATGTTTTTATATAAAGTAATGAAACAAAGTTATTCATAAAACCAAGCTTTAAGAAAGTCATCTGTATTCTGATCAAAATCATCTCTGATTAGCCTAATATAGTAAAATGTGATCATTTTGTGCTACAGTATTGCATAAAGTACAGCAGTGTTATGACATGTGACTATTTTATACTGTATCGGAATCATATGATACTCAAAGGCAGAAATATATGTCTTAAAAGAAGTCTTCTGATATATTTCAATTAAAGACATTAACCAAATGACTTCTACTGTTGTGCATTTCCTGCCTGTGAATCTGGAAGGAAGTTCAAATCACAAACAGCTGACTGCGCTGTGTAAACACTATGCCAGGTTCTGGTTTAGACGGTCTTACATGTTTCCTGTTTCATTCAATCCACAGAGTAGTCCTTTTACAGTTTTCATTTTATATATGAGGAAACTCGAATGTAGGTAGAGACAACTTGTCTGAAGTTTCAGAGCCAGAAAGTGACAGACGCAGTGGTTGAGCCACGTGGGTGAGCCCAGTCTGAGGGCTCAGCGCGGAGAGTGGTCTGAGCTTCAGCGCGGAAAACGTGCTGGGACCAGGGCTGCAGTGTCAAAGGAAGGACCAGGCTGTACAGATTGTCTAACGTTCACTCACAGGAATATTCCTAGTGCCTATGTCACAACACCGTTTTAAAAGTTAAATACGTGGCCATGAGTAAGCAGGAGCTCCTGGGATGGTCTATAGTGTTAACTGACGGTAACAGCAGAGTGTGCTCTCACAGTGCCACAGTGCGCACGGAGTGAGCGGATCCGCGCGCATCCTGGGCGCCGGGCAGCGACCTTACTTAACAAACGCCAACATTGTAACCTAATTGTGTGCACCCTCATGGTAATCAGAAATTTAAAGAAAACTTGTTACATGTATGCTCTAGCCAGTGCGAATTCAGCTCCGATGAAATAGCTACAGGCCTAAGCAAACTTCTACTAAAAGTGGGATGAACTACAGGTGCGTCTCCAGTCAATGGAAACTCGTTTGCTACAGGCTTTCCTGTGAAATCTGTCCTGGATCATGAAGTTTGCGGTCGCCATATCTCTTTGATATGCATATTCTTCTTTTACTGAATATCAGAAGCTTTGTTTTACATTCTTCTTTTTAAATGAGTGGATATTTTCACAGGATTATGAATTGGTTTTCATAATCAATAGAAGCATCAAATTTTAATCTTTAATTTTAATCGCATTTCAAACAAACAAACAAAAACATAAGAAATGCTGATTCAGATCTTGCCCCTTTTAGTAACTAGATCATATTTTGTTTAAATGAACTTCAGCTCCCACTACATATTAAAGCAAGGAGTTACATTTCTAGGAACTACTAAAATCTTACTAGAAATTCCTTCTGGATTACTCTTTTTATTTCCTGAGATATAGCTGCATATAGTGTCCTCATATTCAGCCCGCTTTGAAATAAATTTCTAAAGCTTAGTGAAAAAAAGACTGATTTCTGTAGCCACTGGCTTGTTTCTGGAGCCACGGCTGATGGATGGCTTATGAAGCCTTTTTATACAGCACTGACATTTTATAGATACTGGCCAGTCTGAACTTTCCATCTGGCGTGCTTGGTTTCCTTTGTCCCACTTTCCCATAGTGACTTATTCTGTCCTTGAGCTTTAAAATTACTTTGATTTAATTTAGGCCTGGGGGTGTAAAGAGATGGTGAAATTTATTAAAACAAGAGACGAGAGTAATGCCTCCAATAGCACATGCTGATGGGGAAGCAAATCCTGGACTCTTGGCATTTATTTGTGTAATAATTCTACCACCAAGTGCAACTAGAGAAAAATTCCAGAACCTTCTATACACTTACATAATACTAGCAAAAGAGGTGGGCAATGCTTGCAAAATGAAGTAAAAGGCAGAGGAAATTATTTCAGGTCCCAAACCCCCCACAACGCCTGTCTTTTGAAAACATAACTGATATAAATAAAAAATATACTACTCAATGCTGGGAAGCAGTTGATACTTTTTTAAAACATTCTGTTACACATCACATCATTAAATCATCATTCCCAATAACACTGTGACATAAAATACTTTTCTGATTCTTGCAGCTTCAGCTATTAAAGACCTCACACTTTATGCACGGAACTTTAGTGTCTCTGGTTCAATTTTCCTTCCATTTGTTTATTTAAAAAATAAATCAAAGTGTCCTCTAGACAATAGATACAAAATGTAATCCTATTTGTGCTCTAAATTCACACTATAAATGTTTTGCTTTTGAAGACTGGTGATATAGATGTCATCACAAAAAAAGGAAAACATCAGAAACTCAGTAAAATGGTGTTTAGTAGTGAGAAATAGAGGTAAGATTACCTTTTAGGGAAGTGTGTGGCCTATATAAATCTCAGTTTTTGTGCAACATGACTTTATAGCATGTAGAATGATGGGAAATTTGAGAACAGTTTTGAAATATTGGCACAAATGGGCTATCCCATTTCAGAAGCTGTACATGACAATGTTCAATTCCCAGGCAAAATATTTCTCATCTCTCAAAAGGCTTCTTAGCACCTTTTTCCACCATCAAGTAAATTTATGGTCATGAAATCAAAGGAGCATTGGAAAAGGGTCACCAGGTATCAGCTCAACCAGTAGCTTCATTCTGAGTAAGCTGCTCAGCCTTATTTATTTTATTTTTTTAAAGACTAAGATTACTTATCAATAAAGTAACAAGTATGACCCACAGAATATGCAAGCTTCATTCCAGTTTTATTCCAGCTTTAGTCTATGATTTTGGTCTAAGTGCTAAAAATGTAAGTCTGCTGAAAAAGAATATTATGAATTCTCAGATCAAATATAAATGAGGTTGCAATTATTATTCACATTAAACAATTAGAGATTGTCTAGAGAAGTCTGACTCAGACGCAGAGTTATGAGTTATCTGTGAAGTTTTCTTTTTTTACTACTAAGTCTTTTAAAAAGCGAACTGAAGCAGTTTTATACCAAAACTCACCTGTAATAATTCAAATAAAACTACTTAAGAAGATTAGAGATCACTTAGAAAGCAAAAAAGTTCAGATACTAGGATCTGAAGGGAAGTGATTAAATGAGGTTCTCAGCTTTAATTTTTATTATCTGTTGCTGCATAACTAATTACTCTAAAACTCTGCAACTTAAGACATCAAACACATTAAGTCATAGTTGCTGCAGGTCTGGAAGCAGAGTCTGGGTCAGCTGGATGTATCTGGCTCAAGGTCGCTTATGAGGTTGTGGTCAGGAAATTGTTGGGCACTGTAGTCTTATAGGAAACATGCCCGGGTTTGCTCCAAAGCGCACCACATGTTTATTGGTAATATTTGGTTCTTCGTAGCCAGTTGGAATGAGAATCCGAGTTCCTTAGTTTTGTTAGCCAGAGGCCTTCCTCAAACCTTTGCCGTAGAGGTTTCTTCCCAGGGTGGTTTACAAGACAGCAGTCAACTTCCCTCTCAGAGCAAGCGAGAGCATTCAAGAGGAACATTTAAAAATTTAATCTCAATAGTGGCATCCATTACTTATTCTGCTTTTATTAGTCAGAGGCAAGTCAGTAACTTCAGCCCACACTCAAGGGAGGGGTATAACAAAAAGGCACAACTACCGACAAGCAGAGGCCACTTCGAGGCACCTAACACACCTTTGCACAGTCAGAGCAAAAAGAGAGAAAGCTGCTCATTGTAGAGTTCTTATAATCACTCATTTATCACAAAAAATTGCAAATTTACTCGAGAGAAGCTCTATTCCTATAATTGCTCCAAAACAATTTTTATATGCATTTGTTTGTGAAAATGCCGAGCAACACTGTATAATGTACAATGTTTGGACATTTCCTTTGAACAAAATTCAGAAGTGCTCTTCAGGGTCAGATTACGGTATTAAATTATGAATGTCGGTATTAAGATGCGGATGAATCTAATGCTGCTTTTTAGTTATCTAATGTGCTAAACAATCCGGGAAAAAAAATGAATAATAGATAAGTGTTTTTCAAAATCGCAGCACGTTTAAGATTATCTGGATACGTACAAAGACGAACACCCAGGAGCACCTCAGTTGTGTGTGTGTAAGTCAGCGGTCTGACGGAGGGACACAGACGGTTTGCCTTATGACAGCACCTGGATCAGTCTGACGTGTCAATCCAGAAACCACCTTCCTCAGATGGGCTCTCTCAAAAGGAAATCACCCCTTCTGTGGTTTGGCAGGTAGGTCAGTGGACACCTCTTCCGTCTCCCCCTCGGCCATTCCAGTCAATTTCTTATCCTCTCCCACAAATCAGTGTCAGCAAAACACAAGACTGGAAAGTGAAGGACGGAGATGAAATGCTTTTCTATAATTGACCAAATTAAAGGAATTAAGCAGTATTCACTGAGTTACATGTTTGATTTTCATGGTTTTTATTTTTAAAGTTTTATTTGTCATAATGCTTATAGTGCTTTAGAAAAGATTATTCACAAATACAGGCTTTAATATCTGTTACAGTTTCACTACACTGATGCCAGTTAACTTCAGGAAAATGCCATCAAGATACATGAATTGAAAAACTTATTCTCAAATTTATCAAATGTCTTATTCAGGCCAGGTGTGTAAGGCTGAAACCAGTGGATCACCTGAGCTCAGGAGTTCAATGACCAGCCTGACAAGACTGAGACCCATCTCTACTAAAAACAGTGAAATTAGCTGGGCGTTTCAGTGGCACCTGTTGCCACTGGAGAGGCTAAGGGCAGAAGGACCACGTGAGCCCAGGAGTTTGAGGTTACTATGAGCTAGGCTGAAGCCAGGGCACTCTAGCCTGAGGCAGTAGAGTGAGTTCCTGTCTCAAAAAAAAAAAATTCTTGTTTAACCTTTTAGTGGTGAGGATATCCAAAAACATTATACCTTTAAACACATTCTATTCCAAGACTAGGTGACTGGTTGGTTGTGCTTCATCCCAGAGCAATCAGCATTTAAATAAATTCTAAGTTAAATAATATGGCATGTGACTACAATTGCTTCGGTGTTGTCAGTTATACAAGTCTTTATGATTTGAAAAAATTACACTGCTTTGTTTGGAAAACTAAACCGAAATGTATTACAGTAAATTTTGAACATCTCAATAGTTATTATTTACATATGTTAGATATATAAAAATTTTACTACAGCACTAGTTCCAAACGGAGTCATTCTAAAGTAAGAAAACTGCCACACAATGACTAATTATGACAGCTTTAAAAACATCCAAACAGGGTGGTGCCTGTGGCTCAAAGGAGTACAGAGCTGACCCCCGTATAGCGGGTTCAAACCCTGTCCTGGCCAAAACTGCAAATAAATAAATAAAGAAACAAATAAATGAAAATAAAATTAAAATTAAAAAAATTCATACAGCAATCCCATAAGGAACATGACTAAAAGTTTTTCTTCTTTTTTTGGTAAAGACAGAGTCTCACCCTCTCGCCCTCAGTAGAGTGCCGTGGCGTCACACAGCTCACACCAACCTCCATCGCCTGGGCCCAGGCGATTCTCTTGCCTCAGCCTCCGGAGTAGCTGGGACTACAGGCGCCCACCACAACGTCCGGCTATTCTTCTGTTTTGCAGCTCGACCAAGGCTGGGTTTGAACCCACCACCTTCCGTATATGGGGCCAGCACCCTACTCGATGAGCCACTGGTACCACCCATGGCTAAACATTTTAATGTTATGTTTTTGACTTCCCCAGAATTTAGATGATTTAAAACTGAAAGTACCTTTATCCCAAGATAAAGAATGCAGGAACAAAAGGCTTAATAATTAAAACAACTTTGCCAAGTCCCATGAAAACACACAGAGCAGCAAAACTGGTGATGCAACTATGTTACATACATTGAGTGAATTATTGCCTCGAGCTATAAAGAGTGTGGGAACAACAAAATAAAAGTTATGGCAACTCCAGCTGTTAGCATAAACAGAAATAGGACACTCTTCCATTTGTAAATGGAAATGACACATTTTCTTGTCTCTAACAGAGAAAGGATGCAATGTTTTCTCCCTCTTAAATATTTACAATCTATAACTTTTACTATTATGTATTACATGACTAACATGTTCACGATTCGGGGCATGAGTAGGCCTCTATGCAATTAGCCGACCACCTGGAATTGTTAGTAATGTGTGGGATCTTCTGATTCTATAGGAAATAAGTGGACTTTGGCGTTTCCTAGCCTCACAGACTATGCCGAATCCTAGAGGGCCAAACCTCCAAAGAAGACCTTTCATCTGAAAAACGAGTGTGATAACTGTTCCACCAGCACGTATAGAGAACTTACAAACATGAAACCGATAAGAAAAAACTCACAGATTCTTAAAAAGTTGGTGCCGTGTCACCTGATAAAGGATTTTGAGCAGCATTGGCATGAATATCACCACCAGTACTCACTGCAAACCTCTACAGAGACCTTTCTAAGTACCAGACGTGTGGCAAGAAAGACACAGGCCCTGTGAAGAGCTCACAGATAAGTGAGAAAACTGGATTTAAATTAAGAATTTTTGAATATATATATGTATATAAAATGTTATATATTATACTACGTGTAAGCATAGAAAGGATTTCACAGGTCACACATTTCAATGTCTATTAGAAATACAATTATACCTGACGGTGATGAAAAATGACTCTAGAAAGATTAGTTTCTTTATCAGTTACCACTTAATTTCATTCCTGGATTACCTGAACATTTCCCTTACACATACATTCAGCAATGTCCAGGGAACATGGTACCCTCCCAGCTAATAGTGATGTGGGAATATACCCATGACTTTTATTCTCACCAGTGAGTTGTATGCTTTTCAAAAACAATTCATATGACAGTTATATTTAATATGGTAATTATATAACTTAATTTTTACAAATATTAATGAAAGATGAGTAAAAAGAGAAAGAGTTGTATCTATGAAAAATGAACTCAAAACCTGAATAATTAAGCAAACTAATTAATTCATTAATTAGCATTATCTTAATCTGTCCAGGCTGCTATAAAAAAATGCCATCTACCGGTCGGGGAGAAATTCATTTCCCACAGTTCTGGAGGCTGGCGAGGCCAATGTCAAAATAGCTTCAGGACCAGAGTCTGGGGAGGGCCTGCTCCCCAGTTCACAGAGGGACGACCATCTTCTCAGTGTTCCCACACACAGCGGGAAGAGAGAGGGAGAAATCCAGGGCCGCTTTTATTACAGAGGGCACTAATCCCATTCTTGATGGTTCTGCCTCTGTAACCTGCTCAGTCCTCAAACGCCTCATCTCCGATGTCATCACATGGGGAATTAAGTACCAACATACGAATTTCGGGAGGACACAGCATTCTGTCTACAGCAGGTGGCAAGTAGAATTTTGCTTTCCCTATAAAGAGGACAGAGGTCCTGAGAACAAGATCCTGATATTTGAATATGTGGCAGGGAAGTGCAGAGAAAATGCACTTATCCTAAGGGCACCTGCCATTCACTTCCAGACTTATTATATGAAGCACAGGAAGGGAGGGAGGGAGGGATGGAGGAAGGAAGGGAGGAAGGGAGAAAAAGAAGGAATTTATACAAGCCCTAGGAAGGTCCTTTTGGTTACTTGCAGCTGAAAGCATTCCTAATTGATACTCAGCAGTGTGATTTGGGGAAGGTGGGGCAAAAGCATTTTGCATTTTTCATTTACATTTGCTTCATAATTTACTTATGTTCAACTATGAGACTAATAAAAACTGAAATGGTATGAATTTGATTGATATAAAGAAGATAGATGGTGTAGAAACCCAATCAATGCACTGAAAATATTAGTGAATAAATTGACATCAAGTCACACAGATGGGCATGAAACTCATGCACATACTCACATGCACCATTTTTAAGATTTCTTTTTTTTTTTTTTCTGAGACAGAGCCTCAAGCTGTCACCCTGCATAGAGTGCTGTGACATCACAGCTCACAGCAACCTCCAATTCCTGGGCTCAAGCGAGTCTCCTGCCTCCGCCTCCCAAGTAGCTGGGACTACAGGCGTCTGCCACAACGCCCAGCCATTTTTTGGTTGCAGCCACCAGCCACCATTGCTGTTTGGCGGGCCCGGGCTGGATTTGAACCCATGAGCTCAGGTGTACGTGGCTGGTGCCTTAGCCCGTTGAGCCACAGGCGCCGAGCCCGTTTTTAAGATTTCTCACTTAAAGTGACCTTTTCCATAAACCAAGAAATGCCAACCATGAAAGAATTAAATACGGGTGGCACCTGTGAGTCAAAGGAGTGGCGCACAGCCCCATATACCAGAGGGGGTGGGTTCGGTCCTGGCCAAAAATTGCAAAAAAAATGAAAAGAATTAAATACAAGGGTTGCACTATATTCCAAGGGAAAACCACCTGTCAAAATGTAAGCAAAATTGAAAATTAATGTTAAAGTGCAAACACTGTGCATTTGTACACTAGCTTGGGCAACAGAGGGAGACCGTGTCTCAAAAAAAAAAGAAAAAAATTAAAGGGTAAAACACTATTCTTTCTTTTTCATTATTAAATTTATCTAAGAAAATAATCAAAATCACAAAATTTGAGGAAAAACAAAAGAAGTTAGACAGTCTTCCCCAATTTTGTGTACATATGAAGTGATACTTCCTAATTTATTTCCTACTATTCTTTTGACATAAATATTTCATATAATGTGACCATAAAATATATATCATTTGAATTCTGATGTTTTCACTTTACTTAATCACATTTATGTGTGTATGTATGCAGATGTGTCTACACGTGTATAACTACATATGTATGATGTGAGTATGTACCTACAGGTGTCTGTGTTTGTGTGAATGCTTGAAAAGTGATATTCTTGCTGTTTTAACTTGCAATATTCTGATAGTTATCTAGGTTGAGGAAAGTCACATGCTTTTTCACTCTGTGTATTTTTCTTTTTATTAATTTGCTTGTGCATGATTTATATTTTTTGGTTGGTACATTTATTGGGTTTCTTATTAATTTTTTGAGTCAAGTTTAATTTATCAATATCTATTAGGCCTTTTTGCCATACATATTAAACTTTCTGGTTATTTGGTTGTTTTCTACTTTTTTTTTTCTAGTTTTCCCGTCTGGTTTTTATTCCAAGCTTCTAAACCACTATTGACACTTTGGCTGAAATTAAATTTATAAAAATATCAGTTTTTAAAATTGTATTTAAATAATCTACACATATCTTGCTAAGGTATACCTAAATTGTTAGCTTTTTAAATACAACCTTTTTTACCATCAGTATTTCAGAAATGGAGGAATGGTTTTAAACTTTGCATTTTGTGGATGCTCTTCTTTTTTTTCCTAAATTAGCATATGACCTTGGGCTTCCTAGAAAAAAATCCTGCAAATATTTGCCTAAGAAAAAATTATGTTACATGGAAATTATACTTTTACCTCTTCTCTTCAATGCTACTCATTTCTCTCTCATGTTTTATTTCCCTCATGAAATCTATAAAACTATTTTTATTATTAACTGTGGTAAAGAGCATTCTAGTTTAGTTCTTAACTTTGTATGCCACGTCTTTACATTTAGGCTTTAGTGTTTATCTTCATACACCAGAAAATTAGTTTATTATTCTCAGTATTATTAGAATTTATATCAATGTTAAAAATACTGTTACTAATCTATTACTTAATAAGATTTATTTATCTGAAGGTATCCTTGCATTCTTGGGTAGTTGGTACTATGGAATTCATTTATAATATTTCTAGCTTTTACTTCCTAGTAGTTTTTCCAGTAATTAAATATTTATATTTGTGAGATATTTACCTATGATAATAGAAAAATAATTTTCTTATCCTGATGCATACTCTACCTTAAATGATTTGGTAGACTATAAGGTTTTCACAGCTCTGTTTTGATCTTTTCTTACCAGTTCTCTCCAGGAAAGTTAGTTTCAGCCACACCAAGCGCCATGTCATTCCCTTATCTAAGGCCGTTTTCACGTCTCTCTGCCTTTATTCACACCAGACCTTTATTCTTAAATGTTCATTCTATGTTCCGTACATAGAGAGAAAGCTGCTTCTTTTTATCTCTGAATATCTACTACAATAGTTACTCCTTCAGCATTCTCAATCAAAATACACTTTTATGCAGCCCTTCCGTGTTAGTATTATTTATACGTTTTTGACACTAGATTTTGAACTCAACAGGATGATAACAGTGTCGTATTTATTTTAGATCTCCCAAACCACAGTTCTTAGTATATTGTTATTTCAATTAAAGAACTTCAAATATAGAAGAAAATGATTTTTCTTTGCTCCCATATATAGTTTCATTAGGATACCAAGGTGTCCTAAAAGTCTCCATGCACACATACATAGGGGCAACTGGGTAATTGTAGCTAAACGTACTTTTATTTACAAAATATTCACTAAATTTTTTATAAAGAGGTAGCCACCACATAGAGAATATGTTGTAAATTTTGTAATGAATTCCTTGTAAATAAAGGTACATTTCACTACAATTTCTCATTTCCCTATATCTGGCAACTTGAGGGACAACTTTGGGGACATCAACAACTTTGGGGAATGTTACTGTGATAATGGTCATAGACGATGATCCAGAGAATGAGGAAATTGATTATATCTCAAGAACCTTCATGATTTAGCTCATCTGCAATTGGAACCATGGTCTAAACCCACACGGAGTATTAAAGTGAACCTCTCTACTTTCTTCTTTTCAGGCACATTAAGGGGTAAAAAATCCATACACCCACGCCCATGCTGTTAGTCCCCAGGGAAACTCACTTTTCCATTTGCCATAAACTAAAAATAAACTTTCTTCAGTTACTTTAGCATTCAGTAGAATGTCCTTTTTACCCATTTGACAGAGAGTTCTCACATAATAATATAGATGTTGACCTTAGCTAAATGCAGATATCATGGAAGAAGAGAATTATAAGATCAGAAAGAAAATTAAAAGAACCGATTGAATTGCCAGGAACTTTCTTTTCTTGTTTTATGAAAATGCAAGGCCAGTCATTCATGTCTTTTCAATTATAAATTCTGTGTTTCTTTAGTGCATGCATTACGAGATGAAATACTCTGTCTTCTGGCTCTCACGTTGGATCTGATTTTAGCTTTGCCCTTTGCATTCACTGGAAGCAGAGACGTGAGGATGGAGAATGAGAGACGTAAGGGCACACACAGGGCAGCCAGGACAGCTGGAAAAAACAGCAATGACGACCAGCAGGAAAGGAAGCAGGTGGCAGAGCCACACTGCTAGAGGAAGGCAGGTATAAATCCCACATCCTTTGTTTGTCTTTATTTAAAACCCTGAAGAAGAAAAGAGAGGCAGTTAAAAGAGATTATAACAGAGGGAAGGCTGTAAACTATTTTATTGACGAATAGACCAGTAACAGTATAATTGTTAACTTAATGCAAACTCACAGAAATGTAAGGAACACTAACTTTTTAATGGAAATGCCTCTAATTGATCTTATAGTAAATTTGGCTTTGTGTATGTTAGAAGAGTCAGATGCTTAGGCAAAGAGAAAAAAAATGCTTTGGAATTTAACAGAAGCTATCAACTACAAATAAGCCACCGGTCACTATGGGAATTATAAAGTATGTTCAAATAACTACACGGGTCTGGTTGGTGCTACAGACTGCATCTACTAACTTCTCCAAAAGTCGCGCCTGATGTACCATAGGAAACAATTACAAAGTTTTTGAGAATTGAGTTTGAACAGAGAGAATCAAATAGTGTTAGTGTCATGCAACATTTTGAAACTGAAAACACTGTAATGTAATAACTTGTGGTTTGCAGTTAACCAGGCAAATAATTTGACTCAATTTATATGTTTATGCTGACATAGTAAACATAATCCAAGCAGCACCATAATAATAGAGTATTTTGAAATCTGTTACCAAGAAAGCAAACCATATAATTAGATATTCATGCTAGTTACTGCTAGACAATAGGACAGAAGCACAGAATCCAAACACTAAGAGAGCAAGGTTGGCAAGGGGGATGAAACAGGGACCAGACGAAAGGGTCACTTCTTCAGATTCCTCAGATACCGGATTCTGAGGATCACATCCAGGGAGAAGCCAGTGCATCCTCTTTTCATGTGGAAATTAGAAGTTTTGGCTGCAATAAAAACTACAGGAGAGCACCTCTGAGGCAGCACACAAGATGCATTTGATAACTCTGAGAGAAGTGCATGTCTATTATTTGAACTGAAGACTTGCGCGCCAAGGCCGGCAGGCTCCTTCAGCAGTAAGGGAGCCAGTTCCCCTTTTTGTTTTTACACTATTTTAACTCTCTCAAAAATATCAAATATCTCTGTGATTTGACAATAATCATTGCTTTTGAATTTAAATCCAGTGGGATTTAACAAAAAAAAAAAAAAATCAGCAAATACAAACTTAGTAATTGAACTATGAGCTAAAATATCCCCTGGAACGATCACCCACATGTGTACACGTGTTTCTACGGTTCTGGGTTTCCATCCACAGTGTCTGCCTCCCATAGCCCGTGTCAGGCTTTTGCTGTGATGTTGGGCACGTTAGGCCTCAGAAGCCGGCCTCAGGAAATAGAACCTCTCTCTCTCTGACCTTCTCCTGTCCTCCTGTCACCTGTCCCAGGCCGGACTCTGATCTGATGGTGGCTCAGAAGACCGTGCTGCAGGGAGAACCCCGGAGAAGGGAGAGCCGCACAGACAGGCCGAGGAAAGTCCGCACGGGCAGGCCTTGCGGGCTTGTTAAACCTCATTCTACATGATTGTCGACCGTGCCTATGTCATGACGCCTCCATAGAGGCCCAAGGGACAGGGTCCAGAGATCTCTGGGTACCTGGACAGGTGGAGGTTCCCGACACTGCACCCCTCCCCTACACGTTGCCTCACACATGTCTTCATCTGTGTCCTGCAAGGTCCTTTACAAGAAGCCAGTGAACAGAACCGACCTGGTCTGAGTGCTGGAAGCCTCTGAAGCACATTCGTCAGGCCCAGGGAGGGGCTGTGTGAATCCAGCTTGAAGCCAGGTAGCTGGAAGTTCCCGGGCCTGTGACAGATGTCTATAGTTTCGGAGACTAAGTCCTCACCCTTCTGGATCTGAAGTTTCTTGCTCTGTGTATGGGGAAAAACCACCACACATTTTGTCACAGAAGGTTTCTATGTTGATGATTGTTGTGGTGTGACAGGAGAGGAATGAAATAGTTTGGACTTTTTTACAACTATCCATAAAATTGCAAAACTCCTACCACCATTCTAATAATTTAGGCAACTGAGACAGAAACCTAATGACAAAGTGCTGTCAGCTGACATCTTCGTCAGTTTGGGTTGACCACCAAATACCATAGACTGGGAGGCTTGTAAGTCACAGAAGACTCTTTCTCAACGTTAGGAGGCTGGAGGTCAAGATGCCAGCGTGTCTGTGTTCTGCTGAGAAGCCTCTTCAGGACTATCTCCTGATTACTCTGTTGCATCACCACGGGCAGAAAGAGGATAAGAGAGCTCCCTGGGTCCTTTTCACAATGGCACTCCTATACTGAATACTTGGATCTCTCTCGAAATTCGTATGTTGAAACATCATTTCAAAATGTGAATGTATTAAGAGGTGGTATCCTTAGGAAATGATTAGGCCATGAGGGCAGAGCCCTCATAAATGGGCTTAGTGTACCTGTAAACGACGCTTGAGGGAGGCTGTGTCCCCCTCTGCCTTATAAGGACTCAGACGGGGCCATCTATGAGGAACAGGTGCTCATCAGACCCTGAATCTGCTGAATCATGACCTTGGACTCTCCAGTCTCCAGAACTGTGAGCAATAAACTGCTATTGTTTGTAAATGACCCAGTCAAAGGCATGTTGTTATGTCGATCTAAACCAAGACAGCAGGGCTTCTCCCTCATGACCTAATCCCTTCCAAAGGTTGCACCAATAACACCATCATATGGGGAGTTAGAATTTCAACATACAAATTTGAAGAAGACGTGAGCATTCAGTCATTTCCGAGCCGTCATCCTCATCACCAAGCTCTGCAGGTGTGCAGCTCTCCCTGACGGTGCCTGAAACATCAGTTAATGATGAGGATAAAGGAGAAAATGACATTGGTGAGGGTCAAACCCAGTGAAGCTCCAAGCACAGTGACAGGGGAGGGAATTCCTTTCTCCTTCCCACACTCCTTTGGCTATAGCAGGATGTCGAGGTACTTGGCAGCTTCACTACTGCCATGGGCCCAGCATTATGGCAACGGAATTGTGGGAAGAACTTAAGAGTGATCCTACAACTCTGACATTCGGTGCTGGGTCCCGTCCAAGGAGAGTGATCTTAGAGACTGAAGGGGCAGCTTTCTTCCTATCAGACTCTTACCCTTCCCTGTCCCTTCCCCACCTTCTGCAACTGGGGGAGCAGTTTCAGCAGAGAGTTCGGAGAGTGGCCACTTCCTGCAGCTGGGGTATCCTCCACCCTGAGGTTCCCACAGAGGGTGGGCCCACACCTTTCCCCTTGAAGACCTGTAGTGGACTTGGGGTGCCCCACCTGGGAGCTCCCTGCCTGCTAGGATTTTTTGGATGTAAACATCACTGGGTCAGACATGCAGGACAGATTCCATGTCCCCAGAAATGGAAACAGGTGACTGGGGAACAGAAGGGGAAAGGATTGGCAGCTGGGAGAGGGAGGCAAGGGAGGTTCACACGGGCAGAGCTGACAACAAGATCACTCTGTGGTCGGAGACGTGGCCATCTGGGAGAGTGCCTGCCCCCACCTGGAGGCCAGGCTGTCGGACTGGCGCAGGTCCTCTGCCCGGTACAATCAGCCCAGACACACGAGCCACATTCCGACGCTCGGGCTGGCAGAGAATTGAGCCCCTCTCTCAGCAGAGCCTCCTGCCCTGAAGCGTGGGCCTTCACCTCTCCCCCAGTGGCTTTTCCCCAGCAGCTGGGAAAACAACCTTGGAAGCCAGCTAGGGCTCGAAGCTGCATGGTCACTGTCACACGAGGGAGAAGATCCCAGCTGGTGGCACCAAAGAAATCAAGCACAGTGCGCTTGAGTGTCCAGGTGGTCCTGGGATTGCACCTTCCTGGGGTGCCATTGCTTTCTGTGAGCTTCCTTGGATCTGCCTCCCAAGGGCTTTCCCTAGTGGTGGGAAACAGCCTTGGAGTCCTGCTGAGGTTCAAGGTGCACCGAGGGGACTGCAGGGTCATCGACTGGCACTACAGCAACCCAGCATGGTGTGTGCAGGGGTCCAGGCTGTTGGCACTGCAGCCCCTTTCCCAGTCTGGAGAGCCTGCCTTGACCCTACTCACAACAGCTCCCCATTGTGGTCAGGAAAGCAGCCTCTGAACAGAGAAAAAAAGTATTCCAGGCAAACAAAAATCAAAAGAGAGCAAGTGTAGCCATTCTTATTTCAGATAAAAGTGACTTTAAGATAACAAACATAAAAGACAAAGAGGGTCATTATATAATGGGAAAGGAAGCAATTTGACAGAAAGCATAAAAATGCTAAATATATATGCACCCAAAACAGGGCTCCCAGATACATAGAGCTAATTTTACTAGAGTTAAGAAAATAAATAAATAGTACCACCGTAACTGCTGAGGACCTCAGAGCTTGACAAGTCATCTAAGTAGAAAATTAATAAGCAATGGATTTAGACCAAACTCTAAATCAAATAGACCTAAGCAACATTTACAGAACATTGTACCTTAAAACTTCAGAATACACATTCTTCTCAGCAGCCTGTGGGACTTCTCCAAGACAAACCATATCTTAGGTCACAAAACAGGTCTCGACAAATTCAAAAATACCTTGTCAGGACACAGTGAAATAAAATCAGAAGTCAATCACAAGAGAAACATTCTACTGTACACAAAGTCCTGGAAATTAACCTGCTGCTCAACAATTACTGGAATGAAATTAAGAAGGAAATCAAAATATTGTTTGAACTGAATGGCAAAGGGAACACAGTCTATTGGAATCTATGGCACACAACAAGAGGGTTCCCCAGGGGAAAATTCATAGTCTTACACGCCCACATCAAAAAGACAGAAAGACCACAAGTTAACTACCTAATACCACTCATCAAGAAACTAGAAAAGGAAGGATACAAAGCAAAAATACAAAACAAAAATCAACCATTCTCATATCAGATAAAATCGAATTTAAGCCAACAAAGATTAAAAAAAGAAAAAGAAAAAGAAGGTCATTATATAATGACCTTATATAGAAAGCATTCAATAAGAAGACATAAAAATGCCAATTACAGAACAGGAGCTCCCAGATACATACAGCAAAGAACAGAAATAATGACAGTCCAAACAGGACTAAACGGACAGGAAACAAGAAAACAGCACAAAGAGTTCACAAAGCAAAAAGTGGCTTATTTGTAAGATAAAAAAAAATTTTAAGCTTCTTGCTAATTAGCCAAAAACAGAAGAGAAAGTATCCAAATAAACTCACTCAGTTATGAAAAAACTGACATTACAAGTAACACCACAGAAATACAAAACTTCATCCATGAAGATCACAGAAATCTCTACGAGCATAAACTACAGAGAGGAAATGGTAAGTTCCTGGAAACACACAACCTCCTAAGACTCTACCAGGAATAAACAGAACTCCCGAATACTCCAAAAACAGTGAGATCAAAACGTCGATAAACTAAAAATCAAAAGTAAAACCTTGCCCACGTAAATTGGAGGGAATTTACCTACAAAGATCTGGGAACATAATAGAGAAATTATCCTCTAATACCAAGAAGACAATACTCCTCAACTCACTCTACAAAGCCAATATCTCCTTTATACTAAAGCCAGGAAAGGAAAAAAGCAAGAAAAGAAAACTACAAAGCAATATTCCTTATGAATATAGGTACCAAAAAGTCCCCAATAAAATATTTGCAAACCAAATTCAACAGCACATCCAAAAAAACAATAATAATAATAATTCACCAGAACCAAGTGGGCTTCAGCTCAGGGATGTAAGGCTGGTTTAACATGAGTAGAGCAATAAATGTGGCTCACCACATAAACAGATGCAAAAACAAAGACCACGTGAGCA
>CAUYON010030630.1:0-38371 GCA_963573935.1 Arctocebus calabarensis
CTACAGGCGCCCGCCACAACGCCCGGCCATTTTTTGGTTGCAGCCGTCATTGTTGTTTGGCAGGTCCGGGCTGGATTCGAACCCGTGAGCTCAGGTGTACGTGGCTGGCGCCTTAGCCCGTTGAGCCACAGGCGCCGAGCCTGTTTTAATTTATTCTTAACAGGAATCCTATAAGATAGTTATTTGATTGATGAGGAAACTCAGGCACTCAGTGGAAGGGGAACTTACCCAAGATTACACACTGGGCAGTGGTGGAGGCGGAATTCGAACCCCAGCTGTCTGCTCTAGAGAGCTGCCGCACCTGTCTGGGCTGGCCTGCTGGGTTGGCGATGGTGAGGAATGGAAACACTTATTTTAATGGATAAACAAAGCCTACAAGAAAGTCCTTTTGTCTTTCTCCAAGCCTGAGCATTATTTTTGGTGGGCAATCGAGAGCAAAGTGCTATGTGAACAGCTACAGGAAAATTACTTTAAGCCCCTTCCCACTAGATGGCGGCCCCTAAACCCGCATACAAATTCTGGAACCTCTGCTGTCCGCATCTTCCAGGCCTGGGCTGCGCCTGAGGTGCAGCCGGACACACACCTTCCTAGAGGCTACTAGGGCACCGGCCCCTGCCCCGCCCCATCCGGGGGTCGCGGGACGCTCCAAGGCCGGTGGGGAAGGTATAGGGCTGAGGTAGGCGGCAAGACGAGTTCCCTCTTCCCCGGACTCCCGGCGCCCGAGGGAGGGGCACCCAGGAGGGCCTTCCCGCCCCTCACTCGCCCGCCGGGAAGGAGGATCCGGAGCTCCGCGCTGGGCGCGGCTGGGCCCCGAGGGCGCGGGCCGGGCGGCAGGTGCACGGCGCGGACTACAAGTCCCAGCATGCTCGGCTGCCCTGACCCGGCCCCCTCTGCCGCTTAAAGGCTCCGGGAGCCGCAGCCGTCGGGTCGCCGCGGCTTTCGCTTTGCCGCCGCTGCTGGGAGCGCGGGAGGAGCAGACTCGGCGGCCGGCTCTCTTGGCGTCCAGCCTCGGGCAGCGCCGTGGGGCGCTCCTCGTCCAACCCTCCCGACTGGGGGATTCACTGCCGAGGCGCCCGCGCCCCCGGGCTCCCGGCCTCGGCCACCCGCGGCCCCGATGCCGAGGCATGGATAGAGCGGTGCGGCGTGCGGCGGCGATGGGGGAGAAAAAGGAGGGCGGTGGCGGGGGGGACGCTGCGGCCGCGGATGGGGGCGCCGGGGCTGCGGCCAGCCGGGCGCTCCAGCAGTGCGGGCAGCTCCAGAAGCTTATAGACATCTCCATCGGCAGCCTGCGCGGGCTGCGCACCAAATGTGCCGTGTCCAACGACCTCACCCAGCAGGAGATCCGGACCCTGGAGGTAAGGGGGCCGCGGCGCCCGAGAGTCGGGGACCCGGGCTGGGCCCCAGCCCCTCCCTCCGTGGCCCAGTTCACGTCTTCCCGAGTTGCATCCTTGAGCCCGGGTCGCCCCTTTGAGGCTTCCTCTCCTCCACTTGCCGCAGCTTGAGAACCCAGGACCAGCCCTCACCTTGGGCAGGTTGGTGGGGGGCCGGGTTCTTAGTGGGAACTGGGATGGAGGAGCCCGTGGGCGGGGTGGGCTGCGCGCGGACATCCCCTGCACCCCCTTCTCCGCCCCCACCCCCCTTTCCAGTTTGCGGGGCCGCAGGACTCATTCTCCCACTGAGTCACACGCTGGACTTTTCCCAATGGACTTAGCCGAGCAGCCCTGGGCCGGGGTGGCAGGGAGGTCCCCTGAAGCGTGAGCTCAGGCCTGCAGTCCTCTGCCTTCTCCTCACGCCCCAGACTCCAGCTTGTCCTTTCCTATCCTCCAGGTCTTGTCTGCCGCTTTTCAAAAAGTGTTTGCTGAAACTGCATTTTTAGCTGTTCAGGCTTTTGGTGCTTGCTTTTCACGTTCCCACAGCAGTTCACTGCTTAAAATGTAATTACCCACTGACTCCCCCCCACAGGCTCCCTCCCACAAAGATTGGATTTTGGCTTAGGAAGGATTATGCTGGGGAAGGAAGCCTTTGGTGGGAAGATGACACTATTGAACGGATTCTGCTGAGACAGCCTGGAGTGTAAAGAAGAAATAAGGTCCATGGGCCCTCTCTCAATTCGTGGCTGGGAAGTGCAGAATTAAAAGGATTAGGAAGAACAAGCCAAAAGGATTGTTGGGTTCTCAGAAGGGCGAGGCCCCCCGAACCCTCCAGTACCCAACAGAGGGAAACTTGTGCATTCCCAATTTGGTTTTGTCCAGGAACTGGGCTCTGAAACTTCAGGGGCCAGTTCACAGCTACCCTGTCTTGAAGAAGGGGCCTCTCACCATCTTGCATCGCCACATCTGGCCTTTTGCAGGTCTGAGAATGTTTTGTTTTATTAGAGCCTCAATTTCTCACCCTCCACCCTCCCTCTTGCTAATTGCCTCTGCCAGCTGTCATAGGGCCTAGAGGTGGCTGTGGTAATTATTACAAGATCAGTCCTCCCTGCATGCACACCACAAGCCTGAGTCCTTCCTTGTTCCATTCAAAATGCTCAAGTGGGACTCTCCCTCTGTTTTATTTTCTTAAAAGCTGCAAAGCCGAGGACATTGGAAGAATCTAGTTGGTGCTTGCTATTATCATTTTTTATCGCAGTTGCTATAGCAGTGCTGACCAGGGCTTCACTTAAAAAACAAACCAACAAAACCCCCTACAACTGGCCCTTCTGCATTTGTGCTGCTGCTTTCCAAGTGGTGAGAGAAACTGATTTCTTGAACACAGCTGTGAGTGTGTTTGCCCTGCAAAGTTGGTTTTTAAACCAACACAATAGGGGGCTTGTGTGGCTTAGTTCCGGGAGGAGGGGTCGTTGTCCAGCACTGGGTGTCTGGTTGGACTGCAGTGTTGCTGGGCTGAGAGAATGTTCTCTGTTGGCCTCTGGTGGGTTGTGCCTGTGTTGCTCTGCAGTGCTCCTGGCTCCCAGAGTAGATGTTTAGGAGAACCATTTGCTGTTCATTCTCTGGAAATGGTCCTTTGTCCTCTCAGTACCCTGACATCCAGAGTTGCTCACTTTGGTGAAGGTGTGGCATCGTGACACCACAAAGCGTCAGCTATTTAAGTCTCCAGTGACTTCTTTTCTGACTATGTATTGAGATGATCGTCTCTGGCAGCTAGGAACGCATCTGAAGGCCCAAAGGTGATTTGCAGTATCAATCCAGCTTCCTATCCTTTCCACTGTGATGTGGATTCAGGTTCACCCTACTTCTGGAAAAGGCAGGCAGTTATTTGTTGGGATGGGAATTTAGACCCTTGGAACTGGTTCCCTGTGGCTGGTACCCCCTAGTTTGGATGAATCATTTTATTCCAGAGGCCTCAGCCTCCTCGCCTGCAAAACAAGATTGGAGGTTGGGGCTCAGCGCCTGTGGCTCAACCGGCTGAGGCGCCAGCCACATACACGTGAGCTGGCGGGTTCGAATCCAGCCCAGGCCCACCAAACAACAATGAGGGCTGCAACCAAAAAATGGCCGGGCATTGTGGCGGGCACCTGTAGTCCCAGCTACTTGGGAGGCAGAGGTAGGAGACTTGCTTGAGCCCAGGAATTAGAGGTTGCTGTGAGCTGTGATGCCACAGCACTCTATTCAGGGTGACAGTCTGTGCTGTTATTATTAAGAGATACTGCCTGTAAACTTTCCCTCAGGAGAATCCAACAACATTTATGCCATAGGACACCTTTAGGGGAAGGCACTTCTATACCTGGCTCTTATTTTCTAGAGGTGGATGACATAGGTCAGGAAGCAATCCCAGCAAGCTGGGTGGAGGTGGCCTGCGCTTAGTAGCACGTGGGGAGGCCAGGCAGGCCGGTGGCAGTCAACTCTGGCTTTTTTTTTTTTTTTTTGGAGACAGAGTCTTACTTTGTCGTCCTCGGTACAGTGCTGTGGTGTCACAGCCCACAGCAACCTTCAACTCTTGGGCTTAAGTGATTCCCTTGCCTTAGTCTCCTGAGTAGCTGGAACTACAGACACCTGCCACAACGCGCGGTTATTTGTTGTTGCTGCTGTTTTATCTGGCTGGGGCTGGGTTCAAACCCACCACCCTTGGTATATGGGGCCGGTGCCCTACCCACTGAGCCACAGGCGCCACCCAAACTCTGGCTTTCTTTCCTGTTCTGTGGGCTCCTTTCCAACTCCAGGCTAGGGCCCCCAGAGACTGTGCTTGCAACATTGGATTCCTGGCTTTTGAAGAAGGATGTGACCAGAAGGCTTGGGTTATACAGCCATATCAGACTGCTCCCAGAATCTTTGGAACCCTAGTCCACTTTAGCCCTTATTAAATAAGCACTTGTTGGAGAAGCAGCATGTGAAATGTCCCTGAAAGTCTCTGACCGGGGAGGGGCTGATGTTGCCCGAGATCCAGGCTGTGACGGTGTGCGGGAGTCAGCGTGTCTGCTGCTCAGTGATGGCTTTTCTCTGGGTAGTCCTACTTGGATCCAAAGGGGTAAAAGGAGCTGAGGTTTAAGTTTGCCTCCTGCTTGCCAGCAGTGTGCTGGACCCTTCTGTATCTCATCCTCTTTCTTAGAGATCAACCGGTCTTCCACACATGTTTTTCCTTTTTAAATGGAAAGGGAGGGCGACCCAATCTGAAACCAGAATCCTAATCTGTAAACAGAAGTTTTGAGACTACTACATCCTGGCAGAACCTGGTGCTTTTGTCTCTTTAGACCCTTCTAAGGGTCTGAGAACTCCACTAAGGCAAGTGGATCGAATGTTCTCATTCCCCAGATGTGTTCATGCAGGCGCTCCTGGCCTGCCTTATAACTGGGCCTGGAGCCCATGCCCTTTCTTCACCCCTTCGTCCCCTGTGGGCTGAATCTGTGCCCAGCGCTGCACTGGGGAGACAGGGTCTACAAAAGCAGACGATTCACTTTCTGGGGGACATTGTGACTTGGCCTTTCCTGCTTTCCAGAGACAGGCTGTGCTGCACTGAGTCTCCCGACCTTATATATAAACTAGTAGCTGGGACTACGGGTGCCTGCCACAATGCCCGGCTAGGTTTCTGTTTTTAGTAGAGACAGGGTCTCCCTCTTCTTCAGGCTGGTCCCAAACTCCTGAGCTCAAGCAATCTCGCTTCGGGCTCCCAGAGTGCTAGGATTACAGGCGTGAGCCACTGGTGCCCGTCCTCTGTGTTCTTTTTTTTTTTGAGACAGAGCCTCAAGCTGTCACCCTGGAGTGAGTGCTGTGGCATCACAGCTCACAGCAACCTCCAATTCCTGGGCTCAAGCAAGTCTCTTGCCTCTGGCTCCCAAGTAGCTGGGACTACAGGCACCCACCACAACGCCTGGCCATTTTTTGGTTGCAGCCGTCATTGTTGTTTGGTGGGCCCAGGCTGGATTTGAACCCGCCAGCTCAGGTGTACGTGGCTGGCGCCTTAGCCCGTTGAGCCACAGGCGCCGAGCCCCTCTGTGTTCTTATAGAGGAAAGTCAGAGAGGCCTGACCCTTGCCCAGCTCTGCCTTGGCAGAGGTCAGAGCCCCACTGTATGGAGGACCCGAGCTCTTCCTGTTCCCCTAGAAGCATCTGGATCGTGGGACTGCTGGGAAAGTAGAGGATGCCGTAGATGCTCAGATCAGGTCCTTAGGGCACATGTGGATATGCATCCACTGGCCAGGCTTCAGTGGTTGTTGATTTGCTCCCTTAGCTCCTCTCTGGCAGCCTCCCTGTTGAGGGCTCTGAGGCAGGTGGATGCTCTCCTGCTCTTTTGACTTTGGGGACACTTTCAGTCTAACAGGGGCCAGACAGGTGCCCAGTAGTGACCCTTACCCCACCTTGCAGGCTGTGCATTGGGAATCCGACTGCACCCTTAGCTAGCCCAACCTCCTGTTTTTATGGGAAATATTCCCAGAGCCTTGGTGACTTTTCCCAAGTCACGTGCACCTAGCAGAACTGAGACTGAAGCCTGGTTTTCCTTTCCCACTCAGCCGCTGTCTGGGAGCCTGGCATTTCCGTGCCGTCTGTTCTCAGCCACAGTGGTATCCTCCTGTCTGCATAACTCCCGCTATCCCTGTAGGGACATGGAGCAGGGGCACCATGCCCTTTGGAAAGTCCGCTTTCACCTTGGCAACTTTTACCCTGGTGAAACCTACTAACCAAATGTTTGTTGGAGGTGGCGCAGAGCCTGAGGAGGCCAGAGAGAGGCCTTAGCAGCTCTGCAGCCCGAGCTGGTGTAGGCGCCTGTGTACAGTGATGGGAAGGTGCCTGCCAAGGCAGAGCTGGCCAAGGGTCAGGCCTCTCTGACTTTCCTCTAGTTGTCTCCTGGCAGACTCACTCTTCTGAGTGGTCTGGGTTGGCTAACAATCCAGGGAAGTGGCATTCCCCACCACAAGTGTTCTGGTCTTGCCCTCTGACTGAGGGCTGCAGAAGGACTGTGGGGAGGTGCCAGCCCAGGATGGCAGTGATGGCAGGAGAAGTGGCAAAGCCTGCTGCAGGTGTCTCTAAGCTGTGTTTTTTTTTTTTTTTTAGAGAGACAGAGTCTCACTTTGTCACCCTCAGAGTGCCATGGCATCATATCTCCAACTCCTGGGCTTAGGTGATTCTCTTGCCTCAGCCTCCTGAGCAGCTGGGACTACAGGTGCCCGCCACAACGCCCGGCTATTTTTTTTGTTGCAGTTTCGCTGGGGCTGGGTTCGAACCTGCCACCCTCGGTATATGGGGCCAGCGCCCCACTCACTGAGCTATAGGCGCTGCCCTAAGCTGGGCTTTTAAAAAAAGACATCCAATGCCTGTAATTCTAGCACTCTGGAAGGCCGAGGAGGGTGGATTGCCTGAGCTCATAGGTTTGAGATCAGCCTGAGCAAGAATGAGACCCCTGTCTCCAAAAAAACAGCAAGGTGTTGTGCCTGTAGTCCCAGCTACTTGGGAGGCTGAGGTAAGAAGATCGCTTGAGCCCGAGAGTTTGAGGTTGCTGTGAGCTATGACACCACAGCACCCTACCAAGGGTGACAAAGTCAAACTCTGTCTCAAAAAAAAGAAGAAAAAACCACCTTTCAAAATAGGTTGGTTGAAGTCTTTTTTAACACTCAGTTCAAAGGATTAAGGGAATGCCCTAGAAAGTGAGAGGGAACAATGCTCTTTTTTTTTTGAGACAGAGCCTCCAAGCTGCCACCTGGATAGAGTGCTGTGGCATCACAGCTCACAGCAACCTCCAATTCCTGGGCTCAAGCAAGCCTCTTGCCTCCACCTCCCAAGTAGCTGGGACTACAGGGGCCCGCCACTACACCTGGCCATTTTTTGGTTACAGCCGTCATTGTTGTTTGGTGGGCCCAGGCTGGATTTGAACCCACCAGCTCAGGTGTACGTGGCTGGCGCCTTAGCCTGTTGAGCCACAGGAGCCGAGCCTCTTTTTTTTTTTTTTGAGACGGAGTCTTACCTATGTAACCCCTGGTAGAGTGCGGTAGTGTCACAGCTCACAGCAACCCCAAACTCTTGGGCTTAAGTGATTCTCTTGCCTCAGCCTCCCAAGAGAGAGGGAGTGCGGCTGGGACTACAGGCAACTGCCACAATGCCTGGCTATTTTTTTGTTGCAGTTGTTGTTTAGCAGGCCCAGGTGGGCTCGATCCTGCCAGCTTCGGTGTATGTGGCCGGCGCCCTACTCTCTGAGCTACAGGCGCCAAGCCATAAGCAGTACTCTTGGTCACCTGTTCTGTGTTGAGCACTCTGCTGGGCTGGTGGCAAATATCACACCATTTAACAATGATTCTGTGAGGGTTTTCTCCCCATTTTGCAGATGAGGTGATTGCAGCTCAGAGGGATTAAGAGACCCTCTGAGTTAGTAGATAGTTGAACCTGGCGTTGACCAGTCTTCAGAACTCATTTTCAGAACTCCACGGCTGTCTCCATGGTGGGAGAAATTCTGGTTCCAGTCATGGTTGCTGAGGCCACGGAATGGCCACTAATAAAAAGGATCAGTCCAGGGGTATTTGGTGGCTCAACTTGAGGTTTCTGGGCTTCTTAGTGGCCAGCCAGGGCGTGCAGCCTCTGAGTTCAGGCATGGGGCTGCTTCCTTGTTGTCCAGCCCAGCACAACCTCAAAGGCAGGTCTCGGTCTGCAAACTGTGATGCAACCAGCTCCAGGCTTGTCTCATTCTGAGAAACGAGAAGCTGCCTAGAGATCAACTTACTCATAAGTTTTTAATGGCTATCTGCCTTATTTTTTTCTGAACAGCACCTCTGATAGAATATTCTTTAACTTTCCACTTTTAATTAAAATGTTTTAATAATACATGTTCCCTATAAAAAGACGAAAGTGTAGAATATCAATGTCTTCATATAGTGATTAAGAAAATGCCATGAAGGCTATCTCTAAAAGTAAGATCAAAATATTTCTGATTGTATATGAAGTAAGCACATTGTGTGCCATGATTGCACCAATTTACACAATTATGATTTAATAAAATTATTAAAAAAAAAAAGAAGAACTGAGGTAACTGGAGCTTTCCTCAGACCCAATAACATTGTGCTGTAAGAAAATAAGAACTCCAGAAAGACATGAAATTATGGTTTGAGGATGAATATTTTTACTAAAGTTGCCTAGGACTGGACAGTTCCAATGTTTCTAGTTTTCCTTCCAGCCTTAAAAGTTAGGTTGAACTTAACACACCTTCAACGGGAGTATACACCACTACTTTATGATGCATTAAGAAAGGGGAAACTGAAGATAATTAAACTATAATAGAATGCATTCTCATTGTTTACAACTTTTATTTTTATTTCTAAAATTTTTAGATTTACTTAGATGTGAATTTCTTTTGCTGATCACTCTTGTAGTCTTAAAAATGACTACATTCATTTTTAAAGCACATATATATGTAATAAATTGTTTAAGGCACTACCCAAACTTTTTCACCTTCATTCCATCTCTTTCAAATCATCTTTAGGCTCAAAATCATAGCTGTCCATATTTTCTACACAATTAAGAGCATTGCTGATGCAACATTTCTTCTAAAAAGATGCTATTCTTATAGCTAGGGCTTTCTTCTAAGCCCTTTACCATGCATTCTGCCGACTTTGATACTAGCATTTTCTTAATATCACCAAAAGGTAGAATCAGAATGTTTTCAGATAATAGCCAAGATTCATATTCCTTCTTCAAATTGTCTTTAAATACTTTGTGATTGGAAATATTGAATGGCTATAGATGTCCAGTTGCACCTCTCAGAACTAATAACCAAGTCTCTAAACTTTATGTGAACTCATTCTTTAACTATTCAAATACATATCCACTAAATACATCAAGAATCAGCATTCTTTGTGTATAACTCCAAAATATTTATTTCAGATGCCAACTCCCCATCAATTCAACCATTGCCCTTCTATCCACCGTTTATCTTCTTCAAGGAATAAAGCATTTTTAGATACAGTTTTGTGAACTAAACTAAATCTGGTGACAACTTTAGCCCAGTGCAATTATGTACATTATTTCAGCAATATGACTCTTTTCCACCCTATGATCAAGTTCCTTATATCTTTAGAACCATTAGTATAAATTTGTAGGCATGCCAAAAACAACTGAGCTTTTCATCAACATTTCACATTTGGTTTAATTAATACATTTTTCTCTCAATTGAATTACATGTTGCTGGAAATTAATCAACTTTTGTACAGTTGACAAGAAATTTCTGACAAATTGATGATCAGTGGTTTAATGTTATAATCACAGTTCTCTTCAACATACAGCCTCTCATGGCTTTGAAACTACTTTGTGTTTATTCTAAGGAGTTTAGCAATTTCTCTATCTTCAGTTGCATATCTAGACAAGGGATCTATAATACTTGTGCACATATCTCAGAAACAAAACATAACACAGCATCATCTACCTGTTAGAATCTTCTTTCCTTAGATCTCATAATATTGTTGACTCTTGCTCCCCAGAAGAATATAGAATTATGATCATGCCTCCAACTATTATACTAAAATCAGATGCACATGATGTTACTCTATTTCCATATCTATATTCATAATTGATCATTTTAATGCCAAATATTAGTGTGATATTATTATTTTAAAAAGCAATTAAAGTGACAGGTGCAAAACTCACTTACAGTAATGATAACATGAGTAGCTGTGAGCCAGTTTGTTTGTGCAATTGAAAGCAATGACAACCACATCACAATTCTTCTCTGGCCCATGGAAGTTGTAAGACACTATCAATTTTAAAATTCATCTTAATTTAGAAAGGGGAATGCCGGCCTCTTTGCCTACTTGCCCTTGCACTAAAGGCCCATTCACTGTCTGCGGCAAATGTATCCTGCTTTGTAAGCTTTCTTATTCTGTAAGCCTATCTTTCCCTTTCTTAATAAAAGTCATTTTACACTTAACTTGGGAAAAAAATAGATGGAAAAATAATTCTTAGTTTTGTAAGGAACCAGGGGGAAAAAACCCATATAGCCAAGGTTCTTAGTACTTAAAAACAAAGCCAGGGGCATCACACAACCAGATTTTAGGCTATACTATAAGGCCATAGTGATCAAAACAGCATAGTATTGGCACAAAAATAGAGACACAGACATTTGAAACCACATGGAATACCACGAGATGAAACTAACATCTTACAGCCACCTAACCACTGGGGAAAAGAATCCCTATTCAACAAATGGTGGTGGGAAAACTGGATAACCACATGTAAAAGACTGAAACTGGACCTGTCCCTCTCACCACTTACAAAAATTGATTCAAGATGGATCGAAGACTTAAGTCTAAGGCATGAAGCAATAAAAATCCTTGTAAAAAGTGTGGGGAAAACACTTGAAGATATCAGCCTGGGGAAAGACTTTATGAAGAAGACTTCTGTGGCAATTGCAACAACAATAAAAATAAACAAATGGGACTTAATTAAACTGAAAAAGTTCTATACAGCAAAGGAGATAATAACCAAAGCAAATAGACAACCATCAGAATGGGAAAAGATATTTGCCTATTATCAATTGTACAAAAGCTTGATATCTAGGAGCTACAGAGAACTTAAATTAATCAACAAAAAAAGAGCAAACAATCCCATAGATCACTGGGAAAGAGACATAAATAGAATCTTAAATAGAGACATAAATAGAACCCAAATATTAGTGTGATATTATTACACTAATATTACTCTAAGGAAGACAGATGAATGGCTAACAAAACATAAAAAAAAATGCTCATCATCCCTAATCATTAGAGAAATGCAGATCAAAACCATTCTGACATATCACCTGACCCTAGTGAGAATGGCCCACATCACAAATTCTCAAAGCTGCAGATGCTGAAATGGATGTGGAAAGAAGGGAACACTTTTACACTAATGGTAGGAGTATAAACTTATACAACCTTTTTGGTGAGTATGGAGAATCCTTAAAGAACTCAAACTAGACCTCCCATTTGATCCTGCATTCCCACTACTAGGCATTTACCTAGAAGGAAAAAAAAATCAGTTTATCATATGGTCATCTGCACTAGACTGTTTATCACAGCTCAATTTACAGTTGCCAAAATGTGGAAACAGCCTAAATGCCCACCAACCCAGGAATGGATTAACAAGCTGTGGTATATGCATACCATGGAATACTATCCAGTCATTAAAAGAGATGGAGACTTTACTTCTTTCATATTAACCTGGATTGAGGGAAAACACATTCTTCCTAGTAGAGCATCACAAGAATGAAGAAAGAATCCAATGTAATCAATTATAATATGAAGGCAGTAGATGACCTAATACATGGTGGGGGTAGGGGAATGAAGGATGGAGCAAGGGGAGGAGGGAAGAGTCAGGGAGTCACAGTGTATGGCACACCTCTTGGGGGCAGGACACAATTATAAGAGGGACATTATCTAACAAATGCAATCAGTGTAACCTAATTCTTTGTACTCTCAATGAATCCCAAAACAATTTTAAAAAGAAGAAAAAAATTAGAAAGGTGAATGTACATCTTACAGCCAATAGAACTGAGATATAATAGCAGAAGATAAGAAGAAAAGCTACTTTGGACTCAAGGTATTAGTAAGTAATCCACGAAGACATTGAAATCATCTTGAATAATAACAATTTGTGAGATGGAGAGCTGCTTATCCATTTATGAGCCCATATCTCCCACTGCCACTTGTCTTTTCCTCTAAGCATATAGGTAACACAAATATTAATAACATTTTTGAAGTGATTCCTCTGTTGTAGTTATTGTTTGAAGTCTCACACATATAGGAAGCCTCATGTCACACGTTAATCTTCAAAAGCACTCAATAATTATCTTCCTTTTACTCAGAAAACTAAGGAATAAAGAGGTTAAGTAACTTGCCTAAGATAATAGGTGGCAGAATCTGGATTCAAATTCAAGAAGTCTGAATTCATAGCCTTTGCATTTGGCCAGTATACTTTTTTTACTCATATTTTCCCATTGTTTCCAAAGGGTCAGGAAACAAGCTAGCAGAAGTGCTTCATGCCCCTCCGTGGACTTTATTACTGGTACCCAACTTCTATCCTTCATTTTTCATGCCCCAGCTCATGATCTCACACATGCAAATAAACAGCAACAACAGTAAAAGCTAACATTGTAATAATAGTACTTCATAATTTATGAAATACACATCACATGACTTAACCCTCACAACTCGGTCAAGTAGATATAATTGCCCCAATCTTACAAATAAAAATATAGATTTTTTTATTAACTTGGGCTAAGATGAAGCAGCTATAATAAGGAGACAAAAATACAGGGGTCAAGTAAGACAGACCTTTGTTCTCATACTTCATCACACGGAGCTTGGAGGTCTGAGTTGGCAGAACAGCTACACTTCATAGAGTCATCTTGGGATACAGGTTTCTCTATCTGGTTGTCCTGCCATTCCCTAGGGATGTTGACCTCACTTACATAGAGAAGCTGGGTCACCACCAGGACCCAGGATCTTCCAGGATTCAATTGAAGAGTAGGAGAAGGAGACAGTCTAGAGAGGAAATTTTCTCCCACATCTCTCCTTACATTCCCTCAGGGACAACTTACTCATGAGACCATACCTAGCTGTGAAGGAGGCAGAGAAATGTAGTCTCTAGCTGGTCATCCATGTTTCCAAGGGAAGAATTCGATTTTGGAGGACAACAGGTCCTCCAGTCAGAGAACCTGAGGGACTTTCCTAAGGGCACTGAGCTAGTGAATCAAAATCCAGCCTTCCATAGCCATACCCAGGGGTGATTTTCTTATACCAAAGCACCTTCAGGGTTGGGATTCTTTAAGAATGTTCTTGCAGAACCACTCAAACAACTAAATTTAAAGGAACTAAAGGCAATGCTTTTTAGATTACAGAAAGATGGGGTAGCATGGATGAGTTCCCCCCTAAATAGATAACAAGAGAATGAGTTTCTCTCAGAGGGGCCTGCAGAGGTGGCAAGTGTACCCTCCAAATTGTGTAAGGGCTAATTATGCTATCTTTGACTTATCTAGATTTTTTTTTTTTTTGGCACCATTCGTAGTGCCAGGTTTTCAGTCATTTCTGGTTTCTCTGCACGTCTGTAGTTCTTGTAAAAATTTGGCAGGAAATGGGACTGAAAAGGAACAGCTTAACTGAACAGCTGTTTGTCAGTTCCAGGCAGCACCTGTGAGGGATAAGGAGGGTGAAGTGAGGCAGAGAAGAATCTGGAAACCTCGGGCTAGCATCAAATGAAAAAAGATTTGAAAAAAGACCAGACAAACATGTAATAGTAATTATCATATAGAGACTAGTAAAGACAAGATAGAAGTCAGTGGGATAGGTCCAAGGAGGATTCTGAGGCAGAAAAAGCAAAATGAACCTGCCATCATCAATGTGACCCAAAAAAGAGGGGCAAAAAGATGCTGTGAATCCTGAACACCCCATTTCCCTTCCTCCCACACCCACACAGAGATGTGGTAGCCTTCAACTCCTTGTCTATCTCCTGATTCAAGCTGTCAGATGTATTCTCTCCTCCTTAGCGCTTCTGGAAAATCTTGCACTGAGGTTTCCATTTGCAACTCATGTTTAAATCTTCCTTGGATCACATCAAACAATCTTACCCTTGGACTTTTACAGCACTCAAACTGTCAGAAAGTCCTGCTCTGCTCCTATTAAATCACTGCTTAGCCACCCACCTCTATTGTTCTGGTTGCTTCTGCTTTGCTCCTAACCAGGTCCTGCCCTCCTAGGTCACTCAGCTGCTCTGCCCTGAGCTCACATGCTTCTACTGTCTTTCTCTCTCTCTTGACTTCAGCTCCCTGGTGTCCAGAGCTGAGGGCAAATGACCCTTGCCATCACAGCATGGCACTCCAAAGGGAAAAGAGGTCACCTTTATGACTTGGCATTTCATCAACTAATGGAATATTTTACACATATATTGTGTTTTATAGAATACAAAGTTGGTGGCATTCAGTGAAGCCCTTAACAGATGTTGGCACAGACATAGTTCTCCCCCTTCCCGGGGTCATCTCTTCTTCAAGGTCAGGAATAAGAACCTACCTGGTGACTAAGTACACCACACAACCTACAGATGGAAACACTGAGGCCCAGGTAGCAGAAAGGCTGAATTAAAATCTTAGTGCAGAGAGCATAGATCTGTGCTTCTTGAACTTGAATGTACATGAGAATTAGCTGGAATTTCACAACTGTTATTTAGGAAATACCCACAGTTCTTTGGGTGCTGAAAGATCTTAACAGTTCTCTGGGAGCACCTTCTAACCCCAGAGCCTGCAAGGTGACTTATTCATAAAACAAACCAACTGCTTGTAACTTGAAATTTTTTAAGTCTGGTTTTTCAAATCCCCTATAGGTAATTCACAAATGGTCTGACTGAAAGTGACATATTTGTTGAGGCAAATTGCCCTGAAAATGAGACATGATGCCCATCCAACTTCCACTCTATCTCAAGGAAAGATTTCAAATAAGTTTCTTTTCAATAAAAGCTAACCAGAAAGATACTTTGTCATCATCGATTTAAGATAATTACTCCTGACATTGCCCTATATATTAATCTTCTTTGCTCAATGTGCATTAACTTCTCACTCATAGAAATGCACTGTTCAATGCTCCCTGGATTTCTTTAAAATTAAAAGCGTCCTTTCAAGGAATAGAATTTGATCTAATCAAGAGATCATATTTGTTCTATCAATTTTAACTTTTTCTAGTTCTTCACATTTCTTAAGTGATGTCCTCTATTATTGAAATACAGGTGTTTTACTAACTGTGTAGCAGTAGAATAGACATTTCCTTATCCTTCAGTCTAGTGGTACAAAATGTGATTAAATGCAGGGTGTATCTCAACCTACAAAAGCAAATGGAAGTTATTTTAGGCACTAGGTAAATAAAGATCACTAATAACAACTGACTGCATGAAACAACAGTCAATCTCTTGCCTTTTTCAGCTATCCATTCTTTCATTAAAGATTTTTAAATGCCTAAGATGTGACTAACACTGTGAAACTCACTAGGGATATAAAGGTGAATGGGGCATAATCCCAACTGTCAGGGTGCTCAAGGCCTACTAGAGAGTAAGACTAATAAGGACAGCCATCCTTCAGTGTGATAAATGCACTGGGAAGTGAGGCTTGTCGTTTTGCAGGAGCCTGTTAGAGGACCATCTAACTAGAGAGGTCAAAGAAACATGGCATGGAAGATGGTTTAGCCTTGTCTGTGTCAGTAGGTCATGCCAAGTGGGGGCAATGGGGTATGTTTTACCTGACCAGCAGAGTAGCACCCACAAATGTCAAGAATTGGTGGAGGCAGTGCACATGAAAGAGGCAGGCCAGAATAGCTGGAAACAGAAAGTGGAGAGGTAGAAGTGAAAAGATGTGACTTGAGAAGATTGTCAAATAGATGGTAGGAAGACTTAACTCCAATCCTTCCAACTCCAAAGCCTAGTACTTCCACTAAACCAAGCTGTACAGGGCAGGTGTGCAAAAAGCCATACATAGCATGTAGTCTGGAGGTGGAGGGAGCAGCAGAAACTTCAGATTAGATCCTTCAAGGAAGGTTCTGTGGAATACAGAGAGGCTGCATCGTATCTAGAAGAATGGTTCAGATTGGATGGTGCCAGGCTGTGTTATGCTTACAATAACTCCCTCCTGGCTGACTCCATGGCCCTTCACAGTTGAGATCGACTTCCTCTGGGACATGTCCTCTGCATTCTCCTCACCTCTCCCTGACCCCCACTGACCAGATGTCCCTTCACTGATCTGCTTAAGCAGCCTGTCTCGACCTTCACCACATCACTCAGCACACGATGCCATGGTCACTTCTCCCCCTTGTACTTCTAACCCAAGAGTTTGCTTCTTGATGGAAAAGATGATATAGTCTTTCATTGTTACCACTTTTATCCCCATAGTATAGTGCCTGGGGGACAGTAAACATTTGAAAAATATTTGTTGAAATGGATGGATGAATGGATGGAGAGATAAACTGATGAATTACTAAATTAATGAACTATACACTGTTTGAAAACAAGAAAAGTCTGTTTGTTTTGTATCTCCATTATACATTCTCATTAGGTGTTTCTATTTTTTTTAACTTGCTAAATAAACCAGAAGTAAAGGTCCAGATTAAGAACACAGTAGATAGAGAATCAAAGTGCCCTAGGAATTAAGAAAACAGAAAACATTCTATTCTATTAAGTAAAGAAAAATCAACATAGAATAAAGTGAAACAAAATCTATCTCAATAAGTTAAATGTTCAACACTACCAAGTCTGTTTCACACAACCATTTCATATAATAACCAGAAACTACAATTATGTCCTGAAGAACTATACCACAACTAGAGTTCTGAAGTCCTAGACAGAGAAGTCTACATTCTAGAACAAACTCTCATAGCAGTGTACACATTCACACCCTCATTCTATCAATAGCACGATAAGAGAAACATCACATTCTGCCAAACTGGCAGATTCTGTAGGCCAGGTGACCATAGATTAGCATATGAACCAATGCAAAGTTAAATGCATGATTAAATAATTAATTCATTTAAGTTCAGATACTAGTTTTTGAGTATTGTCACACACCCAGCCCTGTTCTAAGCATAATAAAGAAACATTTTATTAACTTTTTTTTTTTGGCCAGGGCTGGCTTTTGTGATGGGGAAATGCAGTTTCGTTTATTAGTGATCACTATTTCTCATAATTTCAAAATACATTTGATCAACAGGAAAAAAAACCTGTTCATTCCCTTGAAATAGAAAAAGGATATTTTCTAATATGTATGATATTTCTACTGTGACTTTCACTCACAAATTTTCCACTAATTTCAACGCAGTATCTATAGATATACCATGCAAGCTAGTAAGGGAATATTTTTTTAAAAAACTTATAGAGAATGGCTTGGCACTTGTAGCTAAGTGGTTAGGGCACTGGCCACATGCACCAGGGATGGTGGGTTCAAACCCAGCCTAGGCTTGCTGAACAACAATGACAACAACAACGAATAAAAATAGCCAGGCATTGTGGCAGGTGCCTATAGTACCAGCTACTTGGGAGGCTGAGTCAAGAGAATTGCTTAAGCCCAACAGTTTGAGGTTGCTATGAGCTGTGACACCACAGTACTCTACCAAGGGTGACATAGTGAGACTCTGTCTCAAAAAAAAAAAAAAAAAAAAAAAACCAACTTATAGACAAGGTTCCTATCTTCACAAATTTGTACGTTCTACAGGGAGTAATTATTTATACACATATGTGAAAGTAAGAGATCATCATCAGTATATGAATCTTGAGAGATTATTTGTACCAATAGTAACTAAAAAACTAATAAGTACTAGGTGAGTGGCTATCCTAGGAGAAATTTTTCATCCTACAGTCATGTAGAGAACTACTCCATGTCATGGAAGAAGATCTTTGTATTAGTTTCCTGTGGCTGCTGCATCAAATTATCACAAATTCGATGGTATAAAAAAACAGAAATTTATCACCCACCCCAGTTTGGAGGCCAGAAGTATGAAGGTAGTGTCAATGGGCTGAAATCAAGATGTTGACACACTCCTTCCAGAGGCTCTAGGGGACAATGCCTTCCTCAATTCTTTCAGCTTCTAGTAGCTACAAGTATTTCTTGGCTGGCAGCCTCATCACTCCCATCTTCAGAGCCATCCTCTTCAACTCTCTCGCTCCTCCATCTTCACACCCCCTGCTCCTCTGTATGTCTGACAAATCACCTTCTGTCTTCCTTTTAAGAGACTCCATTTAGAGCCCACCTAGATAAATGAGGATAGTCTCTCCATTGCAAGAGCCTTAACTTAATCACAACTGCAAAATATTTGCCATGTAAAGTAATATAGGTTCCAAACATTAGGACTTGATATTCTTGGTTATTCTGAGTTCCAAACCTACTCTCACTATCTTCTTTTCCTCAATCTTAGACGTCTCCACCTCATATTTTATTTAGAAAATAGAAACGAAATACCTCATCTTCCCACTATCAAATCTGTCCAATTCTTTGCCTGCCACCTCTGCCCTCCTCTTATTGTGAAAGATACTTTCCTTCCTCAGTCCCTCCACTTGGGTTCCTCATTATATCCCTCCTCTGTTTCTCAAGGACTTTCCTTCTTTAAATTCAATATCTGTCTCTCTCACCCCTTCCTTCTCTCTCCCCTCCTCCCTTCTCCTTTCTTCCCTGCTTCCCTCCTCCCCTTTCTATACCATTTCCTTCTCCCTTCCTCTTGAATCATTTCCAATAGTGTTATAAAAGGCTCAGACACTTTTTAGGTTTAGAAAATCTTCCTCTTGATCCCACTTCTCCACATCCCCTCCCACTCTACATAATTTTCCTGTTCTACTTTTTATGTAATTTCTTGAAAGGACCATTTAGACAAAACTATCTCCACTTCCTCACCTCTGGTTCTCTCCTCAATCCTCTCTAGTCTAGGTTCCCATCATCACCCATGACATATTTCTTGTCAAGGTCACCAATGGCTCTAGTTACTCCACTAACCAGTAACATAGTAGCCACACCTCCTTCTTAAACATTTCTCCCCTCTTGATTTCTTTGACCTCATGCTCTCCCAGATTCCCTACTTTCCCTTTCACTCTTCCTCAAACTCCATTCCCACCCATCTTCTGAAAGCTTAATCTCCAGTACTCATCTCCGTTCTCCACCATCTCTCCCTAGATATTCTCAACAACATTTTTGAAGTAAAATGTTGGGCTTTTGACTCTAAAACTACTACCTCTAGGCCACATTTCTCTTCTGAAATTCACAGACAAATATCAAAATTCCTAATTAACTTCTTGACTTGGATATCTCAGAGACAACTCACATTAATAACTCCAAAGCAGAATTTATCATCCCTCTCTCTTTCTGCCTTCTACATTTAGTCTTAACCATCTAATGTGCTATCACTCAGGAAAATCATGGGAGGTTAACAAGGAAAAAAGGAAGACAAGAGAAGTTTACATCATACTGGTGGCCCTGTCAAAATGTTCAATGGACAGGTTGTAAACTGCCCGAATAATAATTCAGGATTTGGGCAACTTCCATCCTATAACTCCACCATCCCCTTGGACTTCAGAGTTATTTAAATATAGCCAGAGTCTAGAGAAGGAAAAATAGAAAATATACAACCATTTCTTAAAACCCCAGCCAGGAAACCTAAGTGCATCACTTCTATTGACATTTTATTGGAGAAAACTAGACACACGTCTACATCTTGATGCAAGGGGTCCTGGGAAGTATCAACTACTCAGTCTCTAGCTGAATAGTTGCCCACTATGTAAAGGGGAGCACAAATTTGTGCTGAATATCTAAGTGCCTCTGCCACAGCCAGCTAAACCAAGGAACCCAGGATTCAGGCTTATCTGGAGAGAAATAAAGAGCTGAGGAGAAATTACAAATTTTTTTTAAAAGAAAAAGAATTTTTCATGAGAAGAAACAGGCTATAAGAAAATAGAGAAGGGGAATGAAGAAAGAAACAGGCTATAAGAAAATAGAGAAGGGGAGTGAAGTGTATAAGTATTACAATATATTTATGAGGGGATATCTTATTTTACACCTTCTTGAGTCTTGCTAAAGTCCCTGGTTCTCTGGACTCTTGTGCACTGTATCTTTCTAGGAGATGAAGAAGAACAACCATTCCATGAGACCACCATGCAGATAAATTGAAAAACGGATTTCTACAAACTCCTGCCAGCATTTTGAAATGAATGCACACACAAATATGGTCTGACAGTTACTAAAAAAAAAAAAAAAAAAGGATAAATAATAAGGTAGATCCAGAAAAAGATATTGTTAGATAACTGTGCTTTGATGCTCTCTTAAGTTCCTCTGGGTGTCTGTTACAAATGAAGTTTTTAGAAAATGTAGTTTTCAAGGTAGCCTGACATCTCACCTTGGGATTTGGCAATCTTGTATAATGAGCTGCCAGAGAATGCGATGGCAGGCAGTGAAGAACTGAGAACTCTAAGCCTCCCTTCCTTCTCTTTTACTTTGTATTTTTATTATGCATAAGTGGGTCATGAACATGAAGAGACCTTTATACAAATTAAGTGCAGTGACAGATCAGCTGGCAAAGCATATCCTTGGCTTGGAGAAAACAGAAAATCACAAGGTCGTGATAGAGTATGGATCATAGAAGGCATATAAAAATCACAAACAATGACCATATTGGCAGCCACAAGCCCTTTTTGCCTCTGATAAATATGGCTTTCCCACAGAATCATGGACACTGCCCACACAGAATAGAGAACATGGGCCGGTAGAGGGGGGACCAGATGGGGCAAAGAACAGGCAGCAGCACGTCAGGGGGAGAGCAGTAGAGTCTCCCACCCTGAAATGTGAGGGTCTTCCAGGGTGTCCAATTTTTTTTCCTCTGCCACACAATGCAAAAAGAGTTGTCTTGGGCCACACATTAAATACATAAACATTTTTGAAAGCTGATTATCCATAAAAATGTCTGTGCATACTTTTTGTGATATCTGATACCGCAAAAATCATCATGCAGTCCCACAGGACACAGGTTGGATGTCCCTGGAACCTTCTTCAGGACAATGATTTGGGGATAATTGAGCCCAGTGAGATGCTCTGGGACTGATAAGAATAAAAAATAAACAGCTGCTGGTAGTTTTCCATAAGTCAGGGTAGCTATGGGTCATGTTCTCGCCCACTTAGTTGCCACAAAGACTTCCAACTAGATTACCATGGAGACAGCATAGAAATCAAAGACACAACTTAAATTATTAAACCTACTAATCCCAGATAGAAATACTTTGATAATTTGAATAGTTTTCCACTGAGACTGGTATTACTAATCTTGGGGCAAAAGAGAAATTAACATCTTTTCCTACACAGTTTATGAGCTGTGACACCAGATTTATCTCACTGTATTTATTATTAGTTTGGATGTTAAACTTTTTCACGTACAGCAGCTTCTGTAGATTCATCTTGTCAATTTATCAGTGTACATATGTATAACTAGGGTATATATTATAGAGATGCACATAACAAATGTGTTAACTACTCCTCCACCAAAATAATCTATATTCTATTCTGGTACAGTGACAGAAGATGGCATGCAAATAATTCACTGGCAAAAAAGGAAATTTGTCATTTAACTAATATTCAGTACAGCTGGTGTCTTGTGAATTAAATATGGTCATGATCATAGGCCACAGAGTAGGTCACTGATATAGTCTGGATGTTTGTCTCTTCATGTTGAAATTTGGTCCCCAGTGTTGGAGGTGGGGCCTAATGGAAAGTGTCAAGGTCATGGGGGCAGATCCCTCATGCACGGCCTAGTGCTGCTCTAAGGTAATGAGTGAATTCTTGCTTTCTTGGTTGCCTCCAGAACTGATCATTAAAAGGAAACAGGTATCTCCCTCCCCTCTCTTCCTCCCTCACTGTGCAATACCTTCTCCCTTCACCTTCCACCATGAGTGGAAGCTTCCTGAGGCCCTCAGAAGAAGCAGATACTGGTTCTGTGCTTCTTGAACAAACTGCAGAACTGTGAGCCAAAATTTGAAAAAAAAAAAAAAAAAACTCTTTTCTGTATAAATTTCACAGCCTCGGGTATTTTTTTATAGCAGCACAAATGGACCAAGATAGCCACCCTGTTCAAACCTATTCTCCAGGTATTTAGGAACCATTCACATGGAGCCTGGTAGTCAGTGCCACCAAAATGAGTTTAAAAAATAATTTATTTCCATAGTGAAACAAGTTTTAGTTTGGGCAAAGTAGAAAACTTCATATGTAATGGTATCTTCCCAAGTCCTACCCAGTCATCTAAAATTAACTGCTTCATTTATCTAATAAACTCTGCCCTTCCTAACTACTCAGTCTATAACCATCACCTGAGAGTCATTCATTTACTTTAGACAACAAATGTAGAACCACTGTCTCTGAGGAATAAGGAAATGGAAGTCTAAACCCAAAGAAGTCACTTTGGTTGCTGACAGAGAAGACACAGTTTCGCTAAACAGGTATCATGAGCTAAAGAGAATGCTCAGAAGACTCAGCAAGCAAAAAAGGGAGAACAAGAGGCTAGAGGCTCTCCTTTCTGAAAGGCAGGACACACAGCATGAAATTTAATGGACCCTTACCTCCCAGGTCTTCTGCCTTAGAGAATGGGAGTTTACATGCAGCAAAAATTAACAAGATTTGCTAGTAGGGAACCCATTTGTCTAGCATCCAGTTCCTCTTCCTGAGAACCCCTGACTCCTCTTTTTTCCCTTATCCTAGATTCTCCCTCTACTTACCTTTTCTATTTGCCAATTTCAACACATCCTAACACTGGTGGAAAAAAAAGAAAAATCACAAGTGGCAGAAACTTCCAGTGTCTATTCTTCTTTAGTTCCACAGAGAACCCTAATTTTGTTCTAGGATGCAATATGCCCAGTTAAAAATATTCACCTTCTGGCTGACCACAGTAGGTCACACCTGTAACTAGCACTCTGGGAGGCTGAGGTGGGTATATTGCCTGAGATCAAGAGTTCAAGACCAGCCTGAGCAAGAGTGAAACCCCATCTCTAAAAATAGCTGGGCATCATGGCAGGCACCTGTAGTCCCAGCCACTTGGGAGGCTGAGACAAGAGAATCACTTGAGCCCAAGAGTTTGAGGTTGCTGTGAGCTATGACACCACAGCACTCAACCTTAGGGCACCTGAGTGAGACTCTGTCTCAAGAAAAATAAATATTCACCTCCCAATATTCTATTGCAACTCAGAATGGCCATGAAACTCAGTTCTGGCCACTGAGATAAGAGAAGAGTGGGGATGCTCTTATTTTCCTCATTGCAAAAAAGCATGGGAATTCGTTGGCATAAACCTTCTACTCTTGCTCTTTCTCCTCTGTCCTGCTGGAATAAAAACAAAATTATATAAGCAAAAGGTTAGTAGAATTTTGCTATTTTCTTATAGCCAAGAGTAGGAAAATCATGCCCTTGGTTTGGTAGTGGAAAGCTAGAAGGAGCCTTGATCCTAGAAGTTTCCTTTGAGGGACCTTTAGACTCATTGTTATATGAAGACAATAAAACACTCTTTAGGTTAAGACATTAATCTGTTTTATGCCATTAAAGATGATTTTTTCTGAAATGCCAACTGCATTTGGCAAATGCAAACTGTACAGGGCAAGATGTCAAGAAAGGTGGGCTAAGAATTCTCAGGCAGAAGCTGATTCCGTAATTCACTGTGCATGGTTACCACCAATCCCAGCAAAACCAAAATGGTTCCCGTGGTTGGAGATCTTCAGCATTGGCTGATTGATCATGGCAATCCTGGAACTGAACCCTTCCCTGAAAGGAAGGCTAGTAAAGTCTTCTTGATGTGTATGTGGTATAAGAGGAAATTCTCTGGGGATAGTGAACTGAAGTCTAACTTGAATCACAGAAAAAGAGAGTCATAGCCCTTCAATCAATTCCTAGTTTGAGCCAGTTCATAGGCCCAGTCATAGCCCTTCAGTCAATTCCTAGTTTGAGCCAGTCCTCCTTGAATAAAGGGGAGGTCAGATCCTTTGAGAAAGGGCCCTGCTACGCTTCCAAAAAGTACTGGTGTACTATTGATCTTCCCATTTTCCCAGACTTCCAAAATGCACCTGAAGCTGTTTACTAGAAAAATTGCATGTTGAAGAAGGAGAAATAATCAACTTCCAATAACTTCCTAGGGGATTACTGGACACTTCCTCTGAATGGACACTAATTTCTGGAGAGCTGTCTCTGTTCTCCATCAGTCAAAGCAGGAGTTTGTGGAGGTCAGGTGATCAGAATAAATTTGTCTCAGGCCTCTATAAGAGTGGGGTGTAGTGAGTCAGAACACAATCAATTATTATTTCACCATCTCAAAAATACACAACTAGAATAGATATACTTGCAAACTGGAAGAATCTCTATATTGTTTTCCTGCCCCATGAAATGAGCCCATTGCTGTAGGAAAGTCCAAGTGAAAGATACTAGAACTACCTCTACATGAGAAAATAGTAAATTAAAAGAAATACCACATTCCTGTAGAAATTACAAAGATTAATGCCATGATCAAGGACTTGATGGACAGGAGTAATGATTTCCAGTCTCTCACACATCCCTATCCCACTCCCCAGTTTGGCCTCTGGGGCCCAATATCTTGGAGAATGACAGTAAATTATCATAGGTGTGTGGTTAGGTGGTGACTCCAATTGCAGCTACTCTTCCAAATGTAGTTTCATTGCTGCAGCAAGTGAACACAACCCTGGTACTTGGCACTTGCTATGCATGTATTGATTTGGAAAATTATTTTCTCTCCATGCCCATTAGCAAAGACCATGAGAAGCAGTCTGCTTCAGCTACAAAGTTGACCATGGGAGCAAAAAGGATTTCCACTCACCAAGGACAATCTGGCTACAGCCACTGATAAGCACTTAGTCTGACAAGAGCCAGTAACTGCAAGAATGAGGGTGGCAGATCTTTCCACAGTCGAGCCTTCAGATGCTTGTGGCCCCAGCCAGCAGGTTCACTGAAACATCAAGACAAATGCTGAGACAGAACCTGCAACTAAGCCACTTCTGAGTCCCTGACCCACAGAAACTCTTAAAATAATAAACGTTTGCTTTTTGAAAATGCTAGTCTTGGATGAATTTGTTGTACAACCATGGATAAGACACACCCCATGTGAATAAAACTGGTGGGGAGTCTCAGATAAATTAGATGTGATAGTGGTAGGGATCACCAAGAGATGTCACTCACTGCTTTCCTTACTTTTCTATATCAGTAATTTTTTAATTATTATACTTTATGTTACTATCAGAATGATGCCTTATGTTTACAGTTGAGTAGCTTATTTTCAAAAATTAGAAATTATTTTTTACCTAGTTTTGCAAAAAATCACATGTAGACATTAACAATTGGGGGAAAGGACAACTCCCCTTTATCTTCTGATCTTCTTGTCTTTCATCCAAGTACTGTAGTGATGATAGGAATTTATTTACAGAAATAAGAGAGAGAGAGAGGACAAAGCCACAGAAACAGCTATTTCCTGACCCAGTAACAGCCTTGAAAAAATAAAATTTATTTTTTTGGGGGGGGGGATACTATAGCTAAAATTGAAAATTTATAAAAGCATGACAAAATACATTTTTTTTGGAGTTTATATATTTGGGATTTATTGAGGGTACAAAATTAGGTTACACTGATTATGGTTGTTAGGTGAAGGCCCTCTTGTAATTGTGTCCCAATCCCAAGCAGTGTGCCATACAATATAACCCCCCTCCCTCTTCCCTTCTCTCCTCTCCCTCATTCCTCTACCCCTGACCCTTGTATTAGATCATCTGTTGCCTTCATATTATAATTGAGCACATTGGATTTTTGCTTCTTCATTCTTGTGATGCTTTACTAAAAAGAGTAGGTTCCACCACCATCCAGGTTAATACAAAAGATGTAAAGTCTCCATTGTTTTTAATGGCTGAATAGTATTCCATTGTATACATATATCACAGCTTGTTAATCCATTCCTGGGTTGGTGGTCATTTAGGTCATTTCCATGTTTTGGTGATTGTAAATTAAGCTGCAATAAACAGTCCAGTGCAAATGTCCTATTGATAAAAATTGTTTTTGAGACAGAGTCTCCTTCTGTCCCCCTGGATAGAATACTGTGGTGTCATCATAACTCAAAACAACTTCAGTCTCTCAAGCTCAAAGGATCCTCTTGCCTCAGTCTCCCAAGTAGCAGGGACTATAGGTACCTTCCACTATGCCCAGCTAATTTTCCTATTTTTAGTAGAGATGGGGTCTAGCTCTTGCTCATGCTGGTCTCAAACTCCTGAGTTTAAGCAATCCACCTGTCTCAACCTCCTCAGAGTGCAAGGATTACAGGCGTGAGCCACCACACCCAGACAATATCTCCATTTCTACTATTTGCTCACCCTGAATGATCTGCACTTCCTGTGGGAGAAAGTTCAGTCACCTCTAAGTGACCAATTTTATGACCTGAAATCAAATCCAAAACCACTCCTCTTTTAATCAGGAAAATTTGGGGGGAGTCCCCAGTCACCTGACACTCAAATAGAAACCACAACCCTTTTCAATTGATTTACTTCCAGGTGTAAATCTATATCTTTTTAATTGCTCTTTTGTTGCTGTTGTTCAGGGAAAATAAATTAGTTGCATGTCCTTGTAACATAAATTCTCTCTTTGATTTTTTAGCCATGAAAATAGGGCCTTGGAGAAATATCATCACCATGGACAGGTTTTTTTTTATCAAAAGTTATTCTCCTTTCTCTCTTAATGGAAGATAGATCTTGTACTACATTAACTCCAGAACCTTATCTCAAGTCTTTAAGATTTAATCAATATCATTTCCCATCTTAAGTCTTTAATTATGCACTACAAATCATTTGCAAATAACCTTTGGTCACTTTATTCACTTCTAGCTATCAAAAGATCACTCTAATTTATTATCACTCAATATTATTCAACAGGAATTGACTTTGATTTTAAAATGGTAAACATTCTTCACTGTGGCAGCTGTCCTATCATTGCAAAGAATATATTAAACTACCCATTCATGTGACTCTTCAGATCTAGCAGCACCAACTTGCTGGTGAGCTAAAATTAATTTGCTGGATAATGAGATAATCTTCTTTGCCCATTTCCTAATTAGTATTTTCCATATTTAATGGAAATTCTGACCTCAGCTTTCTGCCTTCCTCTAAGCAAATGATTAATGACAAATAAATAAATAAATAAATAAATAACTGACCTTAGATCTTCAAGACCTAGTTTTCCAAAGTCTCCAAACTCTACAATCTGTCGCCTGACCTTGCTTTTCTCAAGAATGGGTTTTGTAGAAACCCTACAACTACATCACCAACTGAGGCAGTCACATTAAGAGTTATGACAGGAAATTAAGTTAATAACATTGCTTCAAAGTTTGGAACAATATCTGACATAGGAATTATGGGAGAGGATAGGTGCTCAGGAAATGTAATTTCTAAACATTATAGTTAGCCCATATGGATAAATGCGTGGTGTACCCATTCTCAAGATGCAGGAACAAATTACCACAAGTCTGGCACTCAAAACAACAGAAATGTAACCTTTCACAACTTTTGGAAGCTAGGCATCTGAAGTCAAGATGTTAACAGGGCTGAGCTCCCTTAGAAGGCCCTGCAGAAGAATACTTCCATGCCTTCTCCAGCTTTTGGTGGCTAGGCACTCCTTGGCTTCTAGCCACATCACTCCAATGCCTTACTCCACAGTCACACTGCCTCCTTCTTCTCTCTGTTTTCCATTTTTGTCAATCTCCCTCTGCCTTTCTCTTACAAAGACATTTGTCATTAGATTTAGGACCCACCGGATTAATCCAAAGCAATCAACTCAAGTCAAGACCTTTGACTTAATTACATCTGCAAAGACCCTTTTTCCAAATAAGGGCACAGTCACAGATTCTAGGAACTGAATGTGACTATCTCTGGGGGAGCCATTTTTCAGCTGACCACACACGAGTGTATGTGAGAGTGCAGACATTTGCACATAGGAAACCATGTTTGGTGGAGGTTGAGGAATGGGATGTTGAGTCAGCACAGCATAACCACAGTAGTTTAGAGTTTGTCATGTCTGCTGTGTGCTCATCATGTGTGACTCTGTGAAAATACTAAACTACAAAAACCTGGTCCAATTTCCAAAGTACTAGAAAAGAATAAAATACGATAAATGCTAGAACCTTGCTAATATAACAGAGAAAGAAAAGAAGAGCAAAAGTAATATGTAGGCATGAGTCAGAAAGAACTGGGTTTGAATCCTAGCTTCCCTGAACTCCAGATCTATGACCATGGATAAGTTAATGTAATTTTTTTTGGTTTTTTGCTTTTTTTACTCATAGGTAAAGATAATAAATCTTGTGGTAAAAGCAGTAGTTTAGAGAGATGCAGGAGAGCCAGGCTAAACACTGAGGCAGTTTTATAGCATTCCAGGAGAGTAAAGACATTCAATAAAGATTCTGCACCTGCTCATTAACACCTCTAAGGATGTAATACCTTCCTTGTAGAGCTTGCAAAGGACAATTACTGATTCTTATCACATTAAAAGGAAATGCTGCATTTCTGAATGTATATGAATCATGCCCTATGATTGCACCAATGTACAGAATTATGATTCAATAAAATTATAAAAAAAAAAAAAAAAGGAAATGCTGAGAACAGGACAGTCTCCTGGCAAACCTAGAGACACTTTTGTGACTTGCGGGCAATCCCCCAAGTAACTTGTGTTCCGGAATGAGATAAGGTCAGTCATTCACTAGTAAGCATATGTTAAACATTGATGCTTAGTAGTTCTTCATGAGGCCTATGGGGAAAGAAAATGTGAGGAAAGAACACGTGGGGAAAAGAACACTTGAGTAGAGCACATGGCAATCCTTAAGCATGCAGCCCTCCTATGTAATTACCTTAACTCTCCACACCAGTTGTATATAACCTTAATAAATAGCCATGGCGGCGGGGGCTCGGGGCTACCCAGCAACTAAGGTTAGCCCACCTCCTGCAAGCTTGTACTTCTAATCCGTGTCACGCCTGGTTCCTTCCTGCAGTGACCGAGACCAGGGGCATAGGGGTTGCAACACTTCCACTTTATTGCACCCTCACAATAATGTTAAGATATAGCTGCATAATCTGCAATTTATAGGTAAGCAAAGGAGGCTCAGAGAAGCTAACTAACTTGTTAAAACTCTCTCAACTATTAACTAACACAACTAAAATCCAACCCTATGCCTTTCTAACCACAAAGTCTATCAAAATAAGAAAAATAAGTAATACAGCTGACAGTTTAAAGCTCGGCATCTGGAATATTCAAATACGTATTCAAATGTTGCTTTAACATGTTAACTCTGTCCAATGCCTGGTGAGAGGTGCTAACGGATGAATAAGGAGTAGGTCTTGTCCTCAAGAACCACACTTTGGTTACTGAAAACACACTGAGGTCACTCTTTCCAAGGTTTGGCCATAGGGCAATAGAGTCCAGTTCAGCACCAAATTAGAAAAACCTTTGCTATCTCCCATCTCAAATATGAATATGTAGAAACAGAATCTTTCTTAGAATGCCCTAAGTGCAACATAAGCATGAGGCTTTTCTACATTGTTCCTATTCCACGGTGCCCTCCTACCTCTACTAGAACCTGTTATAATCTTCCTACTAATCCCACCTTCTCCAAAATACTTACCTACAAGTCCAGAGAGAAAGGACTCAAGTAGTCCTCAATTCCAACCCATGAACTAGGCAACCTCACATTCTTTGCCTAGTTCTTGCCAATCACCCAGAAAGTTGTAAGCAGCTATTGGTTCTTCTCTCCTAGAAACAAAACCCATATCTTAGACAAGATCAGATACTGATCAGATACTGGCCCTTTCACAGTTCAGGCAGGTGTCTTGCATAGTGACAGCTGGATTCATTTGAGGTTTTCCCACATTTGTTTGGCCTTCATTGCAAGAGGACAGTGTACGTATCATTTTTTCTCTTCTGAAACTTTCCCTCTCCCCAGGATTCTAGTGGGACTAGACAAAAGTACACGACAAATGAATGAGATAAACAGGAAGATGTGTAGCAAATGAACAAAATGAACAAGGAGATGATAAAAGAATTAAGTGTGGGGGGGGAGGTATGTGACAAATGGATGAAATGAATGGGGGCTCTATAACAGATGAATGAAGCAATCCAAAGGGCACACTATTTGGAGGTCTCAGGGAGGATAGAGAGTGTTCACAGATGCCGGCAGTTAAATGAGCTACAGGGAACAACAGGATAGCTAAATTTAGAGAGGTTCTGTTTCCTAAATGTTTGTTCTCACAGTAGGCAACTTCCATGATGCGTTTGATAAAATTGTTTTGTCAATTATTATCAGGTCAGCTTAAATAAAGGTATGGTCAACATGTAAAGGAGTAAAGCATTCCTGTGATCTAAAAATAAGCTATTTACTAAGGAGAGATGGATATGTTCACCTGTCCAATTGATGGTCGGCTTGACCATATTGTTTTCATTTGTGGGGGGCTTTTTAATAACAGTAGTAAAGTTTCTTAGAATCAATCATGACAAATCTCAATAGTGTGCTATTCCAGGAAATGGAACAAAGGTTTGTTTCAAATGCAGATTCAATCACCTAACATTTATACCACCCAATGCACTGTGCCTCCTTTGATTTGTGTCAGTGGCAATTTTCTTGAGTTGCATAAGCTTTATTATTAACAGAGCCAAATCCAAATAGAAAGCAAAGCAGGTTCAGGGTACATCTTTCCTGTCACATTTCGCGGACTGTCGGTATAAATCACCCAGATGCCTACACATAATTACAACACGGTGTTTATAGCTAAATCCAAAGTATTCAAAGGTTGATGATTCAGTTTATGGATTAAACTACCCTGTTCCATTACTTTATCTACTTCCCTTTCATTTCAGTGCTTGTCATCATCCCCAAGTATTAGATTGGTAGGAAGAAGAAAATAAAACTCAAACTAGTTTATAAAGTACTTAGGGTCTCCAAGAAGAGAGTTGGTAAGGACTGAAACAATTGATTAAGAAAACATTTTTAGATGACATGTGTATTTCAACCATCCAAGCTTTCCTCAAGCTGGTTCTGTTCTGAAAATCAATATTCGCTAGCATAGTTGTGCCTCCCAGATTGTCCTTATCACAAGTGTGTGTACATAGGCTCTTCTCTGCCTATAATGCACAACCATGGTGAAATGCTGTGAGTCATTTACAAAAAGGCAGGTTTACAAAAAGGCAGAAGGATGCTAATCCCTCACCAAAGCCCAGAGTGAATTCATTGCCACACTCATGATTTATGAGAGTTTTATAAAGGAAACTTTCCAGGGATAGCATCTGGGAAATGTCATTTAAGGTAGGTTGACATCCTCCTACTTCCCTGGGAAGGACAGCACGTTGGTTCAATACAAACTTCAGAGATTTCATCTTTCCTGTTTCTTTCTTTGGCACTTTCCAGGCACTCGTGAGTCTGAGGATGAAAATCAAAGTATGATGTGATTATTGACCTTTTCTTGTATTTTTACCTGGGTTGTCAGACATGCCTAACTCTTGTTACCGCCTGTCCTCTGAGTCTGCAAAGTGGTGATTTGGTTCGGACTCATGCTTGATACACACGGAGGATAAAAATGATGATCATAATAACTGCCTTTCACTTAGCATTTATGAAGAATTTTTCCTCCCATTGCTGGTGCCCCAACATCAAAGCTGCCTGCCTCAGTGCTGGGCAACAGCCCAAGTGGCTCCCACCACTTCCATTCATTTTAACTAAAACACACTGTCAGGTATTAACAAGTCCAGTGGAGTCATATGAACACATAAAAATCATGTATGTTTAGAACCTTTTCCCTCTCCCTAACTCAGGCCTAGCCTGCACATCTGATACCTACTGTAGGTTTACGAGGGTACGCCAGCTGGTCTCTCATCCATTTTCCACCTTTTGTCCTCCATCCTCCCCTTCTCTCAGAGAGCCAAGGAGAAAGAGGAGCAAACTAGAGAAATTCCCTGAGTTCACCCCAGCTGGACCTCAAACCCTCAGGTAATGAAGGGCTGCCCTCTAGCCATCTCCCCCTAACTCCTGTCTTCAGAGGACCAATCCTCGCCTCTAATTGCAGACGATCATTTAATCTCCATAAGATGGCTGGAGCCCTGTTACTTTCTGCTTGGTCCACTTGGTCCTCAAGAACTCAAGCATCATTGCAGCCTGGCCAGCTACAGACAGTCCTCTGCAGGCTGCTCCACATGGTCTGCAGCCTTCTGAACCCTCCATGCAGGACACCAGTGTTGGTCTTAATGAATACATGAGATTTCCTAAGAACTCTCCCAGTGGTAACCCTTCACCAGGGCTGGGAAACCAGCCCACCCTTCTGAATGCTGTAGAACAGGATTGCCAATCTTTATGGTGATCCTTTTGGGGAATACTGCTTGCTGGGGAAGGGGGAGAATTGTTTACACCCTAGATAAAAGGCAAAGAGTTTTCTGTTCACATGGACTCCTTCCCAAAAAACCCTTTCAATTTTCTTTTTTTTTTTTTTTAATAAGTTGGAAATGGATGGTGGGGAGTGCTATTTGCTGGATCACATTTGCCATCCTTTGGTAAGACTGGTTTGGATATATCTTTTACTTGTCTTTACAGTGTGAGGACACTTACCCCCTATTTTAAGGTTTGGGACTTCTACCAGATTTTTAGATTGACCTTCCATGGATGTACTATTATACATATAAGATCCAGATGTCCACTTCCCTTTTTGCTCAGATCCGAGCTTCCTACCACATAGGGGTAAGCACAGACCTGATAGGCCTTCTATGATATATGTGGGTACCAAGGAGCCGTCCTCAGCATCAAGAACTCATTCTCCTTCTAGCTCTCCCATAGGTAGCGTTTCACTGTTTTAATGGCTACACCTAGAAATCCCAGCTGTGTCTACTCAACAGGATGAGACTTCCATTTTCCCCAGACTATCCTAGGTGGCTGTGACTATACGAATTTCTTAATTAAAGGATAAGGAGAAAAAAAATTTTCTGAGACAGAGTCTCATGATGTTGCCCTGGGTAGAGTGCTGTGTTGTCACAGCTCACAGCAACCTCCAACTCTTGGGCTTAAGCGATTCTCTTGCCTAAACCTCCCAAGTAGCTGGGACTACAGGAGCCCACTACAATGCCCAGCTATTTTTTGTTGTAGTTGTCATTGTTGTTTAGCAGACCCAGGCCAGGCTCAAATCCACCAACCTCAGTGTATGTGGCCAGCACCCTGCCCACTGAGCTACAGGTGCCACTGGCAAATTTTAAAAGTGAATTAAAACACTAAGAGAAGAGGAGGTTTAGTTTTCATGAACTATTTCCAAAGGCCAGAGGGAAAATCTCCAAAACAATCCTTCCCCAGAGGGTCATTCAGGGATGCAGACCCTAACCTGCTGCCCTGGCCAGAGGCCCCGCTGCTCTCTCTCCCACCCACCTCTTTTCTCAAGTTTCCATCTGTGAATTTCACCCCACCAAACAGTAAAACCACCCCTATCCACAGGGAGAGGCCTTTTCTCCTGGATCTTAACTAATCTCTATTTTTATGGGGTATGTTTTATTATAAAATCTTTAAAACAACAAGAAAACTATGAAGAATCAAATACTACAAATCTATGACCCTACCTGCCCCTTGCCAGCTTTATCAGACCTAAACACTTTGCTACATTTACTTGTGATTGTTTTTCTTAAAATGTAGCAATATTGGGGAGGAGCCAAGATGGCGGTCTGTAGCCAGCTTTCTGCAAAGGCTCCCATCCAGAAGGAGAGTTAAAGGACAGAAATTTAGCAAGAAAGCCAATGGTTTGGAGCTGAGCCAAAATAGAAGGTCAAAGAATGCACATCAACCCTGCTGGGGTGACCTGCAACCCCAAGGATACAAACAAAAGGTATAGAACACATTGCCAAGTGGACGGGAGTCCCCTCTCACCGTATACTCCATACCTCCATACAAACAAGTAAGCAGAGTTCAGATGACCTCCCACTCTACCCAATGGGAGAGAACCTCTAAAACCAGACCTTCTTCCCCTACTAGGGTCCCATGGCACTCTCCTGCCAGGCATAAAACTGTATAAAACTATATATATTCTCCACCTGCAAGTTTGAGCTCCTGACACTCCCCTCCACTCCCACCCCAAGGCCTGGACGTCTATCCCCCACGGAGCCCAGATTCTTGGACATTTTCTCAAGGGTTGTGGACAGGACATGGACTGTTGCTGTTCTGTGCTGATTTTCTGACTCAGGAGTGGTGGGAGGAAAGTGAGCCGAGAGGAGGCCAAGCTGGAGAGGCAGTCCCCTGAGGCACAGAGCTGCAGCTGCAGCTGCAGGAAAAATGGCAGTGGGGCTTTCACCCCTAGGGATGTATTGAGGAGGCACTCCCAGTCTCTCTGGGTAGCCAGAGGAATCCAGGCAGCTTCTCCAGTGGCAGCCACCTGCAGAGTGGTCCTGTGGCAGAGGAATAGGCCCAGGGAGTGAAGGGTATCCCTGAGGTGGTACCAGCTGGGGCAGAGCACAGAGGATTAGAATAGGCACTGAGAAGGCTGATTCCCAGGGTGGAATTTACTGTTTTACTAAGCTTCACATGCACCTAGCCCTTAGGGGATGAAAGCTGAGACAAAGGACTGGAACTCACATACTGAGTCAGACCTATTTGCAGCCCAACATCTGATTCACAGTGGAAAAATTCTGTGAACTTGTTCTGTTCTATCAGCAACATCAATCAGGGACAGGACTGGAACTTAGTGAATTGCCCCAGCCCCTATCAAGTAACCAGGTTATTAGGCCTCACCTCCCTCTGCCAAAAAGTGACATAGACTGGTGGACTGGCTGAGGAGCCACAGACCCCACTGTGACCCAGGCAGGTGCAAACCTCTGGAGCATCTGCTCATTGGCAGGGTTTCCAGAGACTGGGTGTGACAGAGGGGCAAGGTGGGGAACCTTCCCAGACTAATTTACTTGCTGGGAGGACCCTCCTGAGCTCACAGAGCACTGGAGCGAGTTATACTAGATCTGCCAGCAGACTCCTGCTATTTAGTTACCAAAGACTTTTCAACTCTTTTATTTGAGGCTGGTGCTGCCTGGGACAATTGATTGAGACCTCTTCAACTGGGCCAATCACACAAGGACTTTTCAAAGTGGTACCCTGGGTGTGTGGTACTGGAAAAGTTTGGTTTTCCTTTCCCAATTATTGCCTGTGGGGGGCACGGTGACCAAACTGATGGTATTTCTCCACAGCTCAGATATTAACACACAGTAACTGATTCTCTAAGGTAAGACAGAGACCAGCTGAAAATGAGACAGAGACACTTAACCCCAGCACACCAAGAAGGTCTCCCGTTTCACAAGCAGTAGCACTGTACGGATACTTGGCAAAACTCTAGGGGAAAAGGTACAGACACCAGTCCCAGCTTTCAAGCAAAGGACTGGTCAATCACTACTCCTAGAACTCCCAGCCCAAATTGTCCTTATCTACTCATCCAGCCAAATGGTGTAAAATTAACCATGGGGCATAATCAACAGAAAAGCTTTGGAAACATGAACAACCAGAGTAGGTCAACCCCCCAAGGAATAATTTGGCACACACAAGTGAGGATCCTATGCATAAACAGATGGCTGAGATGACAGAAATCGAATTCAGAATTTGGATTGCAAACAAGATTAATAAAATAGAGGAAAAGTTGGATTTAGAAATTCAGGGTGCATTTCAAAAATTGTCTCAAGAAGTCAAGGAATTCAAAGACCAAAGGGCCAAAGATTTTGACACATTGAGACAAGAAGTTGCAGCCCTCAAAGATCTGAAAAACACAGTAGAATCTCTCAGTAACAAAATGGAGCAAGCAGAAGAAAGGATTTCTGAAATGGAAGACAAACTTTTGAAATGCTCCCAAAATCTACAATGAGGAAGAGAAATGGAAGGCAAAAACAGATCATTCTCTCAAAGAGCTCTGGGACAACTCAAAGAAAACCAATATTCGCCTTATAGGAATACCTGAAAACAATGAAGTGGTGTCACAAGGCACAGTCTCTCCTTAGTGAGATTATGAAAGAGAACTTCCCAGGCATGCCAAAAGATTCTGAAATTCAGATAGCAGACAGTTTCAGAACCCCAGCACAATTAAAACCAAATAAGACATCCCCCAGGCACATCATAATTAAGTTCACTAAAGATAATATGAAACAGAATATTCTGAAAGCAACCAGATGCAAGAAATCCATAACCTATAAGGGGAAGAATATTAGAATAACTGCAGATCTCTCTGATCAAACCTTTCCAGCTAGAAGAGAATGGTCATCAACTTTTAATCTCCTAAAACAAAACAAATTTCAACCCAAGACCCTGTAAACAGCTAAAATGAGTTTCATTTATGATGGAGAAATTAAAACTTTAATTACATCCACATTTTGAAGAAATTTACTATAACTAAACCAATTCTCCAGGATATTCTCAGACCTGTCCTCCATAATGACCAGTGTGATCCTCCACCATAAAAGTGTTCTCACCCAGAAACTTCTTATCAAATTCCAACTTCCACAGTGATGAAAGAATTAAAAATGTCCACTAGTCTTTCTAAAGATTTATCAATATTTTCAATTAATGTGAATGGTTTAAATTGTCCTCTTTAGAGGTTGGCTGACTGGATACAAAAACTCAGGCTAGATATCTGCTGCATAGAAGAATCTCATCTTACCTTAAAAGATAAATATAGACTCAAGGTGAAGGGATGGTCATCTATATTCCAGGCAAATGGAAAACAGAAAAAAAGCAGGTGTTGCAATCTTATTCACAGATACAATAGGCTTTAAACCAACCAAAGTAAGGAAGGATAAAGATGGACATTTCATATTTATTAAAGGTAATACTCAATATGATGAGATTTCAATTATTAATATGTATGCACCCAACAAAAATACACCCCAATTTAAAAGAGAAACTCTAATAGACATGAGTAACTTGATTTCCTCCAGCTCCATAGTAGTTGGAGATTTTTTTTTTTTTTTGAGACAGAGCCTCAAGCTGTCACCCTTGGTAGAGTGCCGTGGCATCACAGCTCACAGCAATCTCCAATTCCTGGGCTCATGTGAGTCTCTTGCCTCTGCCTCCCAAGTTGCTGGGACTACAGGCACCCGCCACAACGCCCGGCTATAGTTGGAGATTTTAATACTCCTTTAGCAGTGTTGGCTAGATCCTACACTGGAAGCTAAGAAAAGAAATTTTAGATTTAAAATTAACCATTCAACAACTGGATTTAACAGACATATACAGAACAGTTCATCCTAATAAAATTGAATACACATTCTTCCCATCAGCCCATTGAACATACTCCAAAATCAATCACATTTTAGGTCACAAGTCTAACCTCAGCAAATTTAAAAGAATAGAAATTATTCCTTGCATCTTCTCAGACCACCATGGAATAAAAGTTGAACTCAACAATAACAGGAATCTGCATACTCAAACAAAAGCATGGAAGCTAAATAACCTTATGCTGAACAATAGATGGGCCATAGACGAGATTAAGAAGGAAATCACCAAATTTTTGGAACAAAACGACAATGAAGATACAAATTATCAGAACCTCAGGGACACTGCAAAGGCAGTTCTAAGAGGAAAATATATAGTACTGCAAGTCTTCCTCAAGAGAATGGAAAGAGAGGAAATTAACAACTTAAAGGGACACCTCAAGCAACTGGAAAGTAAGAACATTCCAACACCAAACCCAACAGAAGAAAAGAAATAACCAAAATCAGGGCAGAATTAAATGAAATTGAAAACAAAAGAATTATACAACAGATCAATAAATCAAAAAGTTGGTTCTTTGAAAAGGTCAATAAAATAGATAAACCTTTGGCTAAACTAATCAGGGGGGAAAAAGAGTAAAATCTCTAATTTCATCAATCAGAAATGGTAAAGACAAAATAACAACAGACCCCTCAGAAATTCAAAAAATCTTTAATGAGTATTACAAGAAACTTTACTCTCAGAAATATGAAAATCTGAAGGAAATCAACCAACACTTGGAAGCATGCCACCATCCGAGACTTGGCCAGAATGAAGTGGAAATGTTGAACAGGCCAGTTCAAGTTCTGAAATAGCATCAACTATACAAAATCTTCCTAAAAAGAAAAGCCTGGGACCAGATGGCTTCACATCTGAATTCTACCAAACCTTTAAAGAGTAACTAGTACCTGTATTACTCAACCTTTTCCAAAATATAGAAAAAGATGGAATACTACCCAACACATTCTATGAAGCAAATATCACCTTGATCCCTAAACCAGGAAAAGACCCAACAAGACCAATACCACTAATGAATATTGATGCAAAATATTCAATAAGATCCCAACAAACAGAATCCAGCAACACATCAAAAAAATTATACACCACGACCAAGTGGGCTTTATCTCAGGATCTCAAGGCTGGTTCAATATACATAAATCCATAAATGTAATTCAGCACATAAAC
>CAUYON010030632.1:0-13961 GCA_963573935.1 Arctocebus calabarensis
TAGAAGGGACATTTCTTAAACTAATAGAGGCCATCTACAGCAAACCCACAGCCAATATCGTATTGAATGGAGTTAAATTGAAATAATTTCCACTTAGATCAAGAACCAGGCAAGGTTGCCCATTGTCTCCATTGCTCTTCCACATTGTAATGGAAGTTTTAGTCATTGCTATTAGGGAAGAAAAGGCAATCAAAGTTATCCACATAGGATCAGAAGACAAACTTTCACTCTTTGCAGATGACATGATTGTATATCTGGAAAACACCAGGGATTCTACCATGAAACTTTTAGAAGTGATCAAGGAATATAGCAGTGTCTCAGGCTACAAAATCAACACTCATAAATCTATAGCCTTTATATATACCAGTAATAGTCAAGCTGAAAAAACAGTCAAGGATTCTATCCTTTTCACAGTAGTACCAAAGAAGATGAAATATTTGAGAGTTTTTCTTACAAAGGATGTGAAAGATCTTTATAAAGAGAACTATGAAACTCTAAGAAAAGAAATAGCTGAAAATGTCAACAAGTGGAAAAACATACCTTGCTCATGGCTGGGAAGAATCAACATTGTTAAAATGTCCATACTACCCAAAGCAATATACAATTTTAATGCAATTCCTATTAAAGCTCCATTGTCATATTTTAAAGACCTTGAAAAAACAATACTTCATTTTATATGGAATCAGAAAAAACCTCAAATAGCCAAGACATTACTTAGAAATAAAAACAGAGCAGGAGGAATCATGCTACCAGACATGAGATTTTACTATAAATCGATAGTGATCAAAATTCAATACTATTGAATATCATGTACCAAAACAGCATAGTACTGGCACAGAAACAGAGAGATAGATGTATGGAACAGAATAGAGAACCAAGAGATGAACCCAGCTACTTACCGCTATTTGATCTTTGACAAGCCAATTAAAAACAGTCTGGGGGAAAAGATTCCCTATTTAACAAATGGTGCTGGGTGAACTGGCTGGCAACCTGTAGAAGACTGAAACTGGACCCATACCTTTCACCATTAACCAAGATAGACTCTCACTGGATCAAAGATTTAAACTTAAGGCATGAAAGTATAAAAATATTAGAAGAAAATGCAGGGAAAACTCTTGAAGGAATTGGCCTGGGTGAATTTTTTTATGAGGAGGACTCCCCAGGCAATTGAAGCAGTATCAAAAATATTCTACTGGGACCTGATCAAACTAAAAAGCTTCTGCACTGCTAAGTACACAGTAAATGTAGCAGGCAGACAGCCCTCAGAATGGGAGAAAATATTTGCAGGTTATGCCTCAGACAAAGGTTTAATAACCAAAATACACAGAGAACTCAGGCGTATTGGCAATAAAAAGGCAAGTGATCCCATCTCAGGGTGGGAAAAGGACTTAAGCAGAAACTTCTCTAAAGAAGACATGTGCACAGCCTCCAGACACATGAAAAAATGCTCACCATCCTTAATGATCAGAGAAATGCAAATAAAAACTACTTTGAGACATCATCTAACTCCAGTAAGATTAGCCCACAGAACAAAACCCCAAAACCAGAGATGTTGGCATGGATATGGAGAAAAGGGAACACTTCTATATTGTTGGTGGGAATGCAAACTAATACATTGCTTTTGGAAAGATATTTGGAGAATACTTAGAGATCTGAAAATAGATCTGCCATTCGTTCCTGTAATTCCTTTATTAGGTATATATCCAGAAGACCAAAAATCACATCATAATAAAGATATATGTGCCAGAATGCTTTTTGCAGCCCAATTCATAATTGCTAAGTCATGGAAGAAGCCCAAATGCCCATCGACCCATGAATGCATTAATAAATTGTGGTACATGTATACCATGGAATACTATGCAGCCTTAAAAAAATGGAGACTTTACCCCTTTTGTGTTTACATGGTTGGAGCTGGAACATATTCTTCTTAGCAAAGTATCTCAAGAAAGGAAGAAAAAGTATCCAATGTACTCAGCCCTAATATGAAGCTAATTTATAGCATTCATATGAAGGCTATAACCCAACTGTAGCACAAGAATACAGGGAAAAGGGAAAGGGAGGGGAGGGGAGAAAGGAGGATGGGTGGAGGGAGGGCAATTGGTGGGATCACACCTACAGTGCATCTTAGCAGGGTACTGGTGAAACTTATTAAATGTAGAATATCAATGTCTTCATATAGTGTTTAAGAAAATGCCATGAAGGCTATCTCTAACAGTATGATCAAAATATTTCTGATTGTTATGAAGTCAGCACATTGTGCCCCATGATTGCACCAGTGTACACAATTATGATTTAATAAAATTATTAACAAAAAAAATAAAAAAATAAAATGCAAAAAAAATCATGTAAACAAAAGAGAAGTATATTTCGCCCATACTTTTATGTAGGAAATAAAGGGCCAGTGTGGTGGCTCCATGATCACCAGGAACCCAGATACCAGATCTATCTTGTTGCTCTGTAATTTTCAACTTCAGGATTCTGCCTTATGATATAAAATACCTGCTGCAGCTCCAGCTATCAGAGAGGGCTCGACAACCCTCTTTCCCCAGCCTTATGTCTGCTGGCTGGAATGTGGACATGATGGCAAATTTTTTTACATAGAATACCTGACAGCAAATGCTAGCGCTTTTATGGTATAGTCTTTTACTTGCACATTTCTGGACTAAGTATGAAGGTTAAATTCAAACTGCAAAGCCACATGAGAGCAGGCCCATGCTTTTCAAAAAGGACACATTTTCTCTGCCAAGAACACAGGCTGAGATGAATGAACTCCCTTGCCATTTTCTTCTGTGGAGGAGAAGAGTTTTGTTTAGTACATTCTTTCATTGCAAAAAGACCACTTTAAGAGACCCAGTTTTACATGGAGGTATTACATGAAGTCTCAATTCCCATATAATGGGTAGTGGGTATGAAAACCCAAGCCTTGGTTACAAATATGCAAATGTCCAACATACCCAGGGAAAACATAGTTTTAGCTCACAGATAACACACAAGCTTACATTTTCTTCTTTGTTTTTGGCCCCCGAAAATTGTTTTCTGTATTGAAAATTCAACTACACTTTAAACACTGTTTGTTCTGTTCACTAGAATATAAACTCCACAGGTTCAGGAGTTTTTGTCTATTTGATTCACTTCCAGAATACCTAGAATGCTCTCAGGTGCATACTAAAGGCTTTCAATAATATTTGGTTAATGAATAAGTTAATTTTGTCCAGAATATGTGTGCTTTGTAGCTGGGAGTGGCATGAGAGTTTCCAGATTACCTAGTGTATGGTATTGCTAGAAAGGGAAGTCAAATCCATGTCCTTTCTATGCTATTGTTCATGTTTACAGTTATAGTGAGCTTTTCAGAAAATATTTTTCCAAAGGCATTCTAAAGCAACTATTCCCTGGTGAGGGCAAGCAGGAAAAAAATATTCATAGGAAAAAATCCTCTGCAAGCTCATCTTAACCACCACATTCTATAGAGAAATTGGATTTTCCAATTGCATAGGTGCAATGCAACCAGTTTATGCCTGCAGGTAAATTCTAATTCAGTAGGAGCAGAGAACTAAGAAACTGCTAGAAGCTTCCTTAGAAAGTTCTCTGGATACAATTCTCTTTCATCAACAGAGATCGATATATATCATTCGTTAGTAACAACAGCTCTATTTACTGCATACTTAGAAGGTGCCACGTACTCTTACAAATGCTTTACACTGTTGACTTATTTACAGGTGTAGAAAATGAAGCACAGCAAGGTTAAGTAGCTTGTCAGTGGCCACACAGGTAGTGGCAGAGCCAGAATTCCTATAGGCAGACTGGTTCCAAAGCATATGGTTAACAGTTATAAGGTGCTACTCCATATTTATTTGCATTATCTGTTCTTATTCCCAATACCATTCAAATAGGAATTTTAATGCTCAAATGTGAAAATAAAACTAACTCTAGGTCTAAATACTTTTATTCATTCTTCAAGAAGCCAAAAGTTACCGTCTATAGCATCATCTACCATTGGTGTTGCTGCAATAGGGTTTCCCAGAGCAATGGAAGAGATATGAATAGTGGTTAAAGCACATTTCTTTGCCTTGGAGCTCATGAGATCACTCAGATTTATTTTCAGGACATCATGAGAAGGGGGAAACTATCATTATTAACTCTTCAAAATTGGGAGGTTGAATGGTGAATATATATATAGTTATCTATCACTCTAGTACTTCGCTCAAAAAAAAGACTTTTTTTTTTTTTTTGCAGGTTTTGGCCAGGGCTGGGTTTGAACCTGTCACCTCCAGCATATGGGGCTGGCACCCTACCCCTTTGAGCCAAAGGCGCCACCCCCCAAAAATACTTTTTTTTAAATTCAGGACTCTTGGAGGGCTCTTTAGTCAGGACAGTGATTTAGTTTAGTACCTACCAATGAATGTATTAGATTGGCTTCAACTAGCAGCTACAGAGGAAGATTTAGAGAACAGTTAGCTTAAAGTTAGAAAATTATTAAAATATCCAGGCAACATATCAACTTGCTCTGAGTTTACTAAACCAAATAAATGGAGCTGATCGAAGAAATTAAGGATGATGCATGAATAATACAAATCAATTCAACTTTATTATTTTTTCCATACTGTTTTCCTAATGGCTCAACTTTCAGTTGCACATTCTCACTGCTATATGAGGGTGCATTTTAGCAGTTGATTCTACAGTAATTATAGATATTAAGGATTCAGCACACTGAGGAAATATCACAGTGAGAGACAAGCTACGTCAGACACAATTAGAAGATATATATACAGACACTGGTGACATTTTTACAAATTATATGTGATATGGAAAAATTGGACAAGAATTGAAATAGAAATATTACCTGCAGATAAAAGGGAAAAGCTAATAGCAACAAATACTTGCTATGTTCCAAACACTGGATTTATTAATTTATTATATGGATATATGATAGCTAATATAAATTAAAGCACTGAGATTTGGTTATTATTGCCATTCTCATTTTAAAGGTGAAGAACCTCAGACATAGAATGGTAACTTGACTTTCCTAAGGTCGTAGGATTTATAGGTGCTAGAGTTTGTACTTTGAAATTTTACTTAAACTCAGGCATTCTGGGTCTATAGAATGCTCTTAGCCACTCTGCTATGCTGCCTTTCATATCAAAAAGTGCAAATATTAAAATACCATTCCACAAACTTTTACTGAGTTCCTGCTATATGTGACGAGCACTGAGAGTGTAAGGAGAAGCATAGACTTGAGGAGAAGGGGTGCTAATGATTTCCAAATAGCTTAGAGTGTGGAGGGACTCCAAAGTGATCTCAATACAAGCTTCTACAAAAGCCATGGGAAAACTAGAAATGCATTCATTGTATAGTGAAGTCAGCCCTCCTTGGGCTCTGCTTCAGCAACAAGACTTCATCTCAAAGTCTGTGAAGATGGCATGCAACAAATGTAGCCAAATAAAGAATCTCCAGGCATGTCCTAAAGTCCTTAAGATCTCTATGAAGGTTCTCATGTTTGAGAATCACTTCAGACCATTGTATTCAAGCTGTGGTTACTTTTACTTCTGTCAAGTTTGTTCCACTTGAAATCATTCAATCCACAAGTATACACAAGCACCTAACATAATATCAGATATTATGAGGGATATAACAATGCAAAAGACACTGTCTGTTCCAACAAGAATCTGCAACCTAGTGAGTAGACAAAGAATTTTGCTGAAATAATTATTAGAAAAGATGTTTTATGATAAAATTTTCACTTAGGCAATACAAACATTAAATGCTCAAAATAGTCATATAAGGAAGAAAAACTGAGCTGAATTGTTCAGTGGTTTCACAGAGCTCAGGTAGGTCTGGAAGGGTGGAGGACTTGAAGTTATGGGAGAGTAGAAAAGCAAAACCATTCCTAGTTTGAAGAACAGTCTGACACAGGCCTTATGAAGCAGTGGCACGCTATGAGGCCGACAATTAAGTTCTCTAACTCATCCTAGAACAATTGCTTTGAAGGGCAGACTAGGTGCTGGCATTGTTGCATGGGTTTCCAAGGGAATGACTTTGAAGGGTGACCATGTGATAGTGATATTTAACAATGAAGAATATATCACTTTTTCCAGGATGAGTTCACTAACTTAAGTGTGAAACTTCGCGTATCATGTAATGATTATCACAATCAAACTAGTTAACAAATACGTCCATCACTACAAGGCTGTAAACTTTATCTCTAGAACTGGTTCTTCTTAAACTGACAGCTTATACCCTTTGATGAACATCTCTGATACTAACTACATGCTATTTTCTTGTTGGGAGAAATGAACTATTAATATTAATAGTAGGAATCAAAGGAAGAATTTTGACCTAGTTCTTTTTAACTCCAAAGTTTACTCTCTTGCCTCTGATCAGATGTGAAGGACAATGAAAGAGAAGGAAGAATAATTATGAGGATTTTTTTTAACTGAAAGTTTGAACAGAACAAATAAATAGGCTCAGAAGATAAACTTAGCTAGAAAAGAACACCAATGAGTTCTGTATTGTATGTCATAAGACTCTTAATATTTTAAAATCTCTTTCTTCTTAAACTTCAGATAATATTCTCAGAAATTCTCCCCTAAGTCAGCTGCCTCCTGAAATACACCGTTGTGCACAGATCAGTTTTGCCCTCTGACCCCTATCAATAGTGCTTAGAGTTGACTGCTTAGTAGCAAGATAGAGTCTATGCTAGGTCAGGCATGCTCTTTTAAATGGAGAGTGCGCATTTGAGGGACAAGCTAGGTAAAAAATTATCATGTTGAACCCTTGAGTATCTACCCTATAGGCAGCAAAAAGAATTGTGAATTCGATAAAAAGACCTGCCTGCTATGATCCCAATTTTTTTGTCCTCCCAAAATCCACATTGAAATTCCATTCTCCAAGGTGATGGTATTAGGATTTGGAACCTTATTGAAGTGAAGATCATAAGGGTGGGGACCCTCATAAATTACATTAGTGTCCCTACAAAAGATACCCCAGAAAGTTTCCTTCCCCCTTCTTCCATGTGAAGTTAGAGCAAAGATCACAATCTAGGAAGAGTGCCATCACCAGTTTTTTAATCTGCTAGCACTTTTATCTTGGACTTCACAACCTCCAGAAAAAATAGTGAGAAAGAAATTTCTTGTTTCTAAGCCTCCTAGGCTATGGTAATTTTGTTATAGCATCCCAAAAGTACTAAGACAGTGAATACTTGATTAATAATGCATATGATGATTTTTGCAGAACATTTCTTCATTTTATCTGGCTTAGGATAGTTCTGAGTAAAGTTTGGATAAAGATATAAATGGCATTCTGCTACTGTTCTTATAGTAAGATATTTTTAATTGTTGGTGACTGTTTTTGTTTTGTTTTGCTGTTGTTGTTTTCATTGTCTGCCCCAGAGTTTATAAAGCTGAGAAAGAAGATAAAACAGAATTAGGAGTCAAATTATTCAATAGGTTGCCAAAAGTTACTGAAATCAACAGAGCCAATTTTTTTTTTTTAGACAGAGTCTCACTTTGTTGCCCTCAGTAGAGTGTTGTACCATCATAGCTCACAGCAACTCCAACTCTTAGGCTCAAGAGATTTTCTTGCCTCAGCCTCCCGAGTAGCTGGGACTATAGGTGCCCACCTCAATGCCTGACTATTTTTAGAGACAGGATCTCACTCTTGCTCAGGCTGGTCTGGAACCCATGAACTCAGTCAATCCACCCACCTTGGCCTCCCAGAGGGCTAATATTATAGTTGTGACCCAATGTACTGGCCAACAAAGCCAACTTAAAGAAAATTCTTACGGAAATTCAAAAGTCAAGTGAACAAAGGCAAAATAAGACTTTGCATAGATTCCTATGCAAAATAAGGGAAGTCTGTATTGATTGTAATGTCCATATGAACTAAAATTATGATGAAATTGATAAAAATCCTAAATAAATATTCAGTTCATTTACTCAGAAAATACTAACCTACTACACATCAAGCCCTTGGTTCAGGCAATAAAAAATTACATCGACTTGGTGCCTGTGGCTCAACAGGCTAAGGCGCCAGCCACGTACACCTGAGCTGGCAGGTTCGAATCCAGCCTGGGCCTGCCGAACAACAATGACGGCTGCAACCAAAAAATGGCCAGGTGTTGTGGCAGGCACCTGTAGTCTCAGCTCCTTGGGAGGCGGAGGCAAGAGACTCGCTAGAGCCCAGAATTGGAGGTTGCTGTGAACTGCGATGGCACAGCACTTTATCCAGGGTGACAGCTTGAGGCTCTGTCTCAAAAAAAAAAAAAAAAAGAAAGAAAAGAAAAGAAATTACATCATCAGCAAAGAATTTTAAAAAATAACTACACTGAATTTATTCATTCCTTTTATTATTAACATAAGCTGGCAATTCTAAAAATGTCAGAGAAATTATTCTTCCCCATGTCCAGGAGGATCAATCCGCCAATCTCCCTCCCACTTCCAACCCTGAATATGAATTCATACATATGTGACTATAAAGTTCAAGCCCTATTAATGTAATGACTTTCAATTTTTTGACAACAACTCCCAGTAGGAAATGTATTTGACATCACAACCCAGTACAAAAACACACACACATATAACACACACATTCTAGATAGATAGATATAGATCAGTGGTTCTTAACCTTCCTAATGCTGCAACCCTTTTATACATCCCTGTGGGTCATGACCCCCAGATTGAGAACTGATGATATAGATGATAGATAATTGATATAAATGCAAATCTATGAAATCTGACCACATAACTGAGATAAAAATATCATAAAGTTACACTACCATTACCATGGACACTACACTCTGATATTTTCTATTCTATTCTGTTTCACTTAAAAAAAAAAAGAAAATGACGAAAAGAAGGGAGTTCTTTCACCTTAAATTTATTTCACAACTCAGCAAGTGGCTAGGACCCACAGTTTGAAAATAGCTCACCATACTTATAGAGCACAAATGCCCAGATACACTACAGGCACGTAGAATGAAGGATGACAAATATGTCAGTCTGTCTTTAAGTATCAGTCATAGGAATCCTCAAAGTAGAAAACTTCAAAACTGCATTTGCATACTCTGCCTATGAATTGTTTTTCTTTATATTATGCCCCAAATAACCTTTTTCTTTACCCTATTTCAAATCCTTGGAAAAGGAAGCTGGTGATTTGTTTTGTTTTTGCAGCCTACTTGCAGTATTCAACTTGTATCCTGACATCATTCTGAACTACAGTGGCATGGTTAGCTTTGGAGGGAAAAATCAAAAATCTTAATTTTCTTTTCTTTGATGAAAAAAAAATCTTCAAAATTTATTCAGGGCAGGAGCCAGGCAATGGGGAAAGAATTTATACTTTAATCCTCAAAGGAGTAGAACATGAATTGAATTAATGTTTCTTCAGGATATGGGATTCTCTTCTTATGAATAAAATCTTTTGAGATCAGGTAGGAAGTCTTTTGAGATCAGGTAGGAAGTTGTAACCATTTTTCTCTTTTATTACTTTCTCTGATACATTGCTTTGAATATTTGGTTTTGTATTGGCAGTGAGTTATGACCAAGAAACCAGCCTGACTGTATAATATTATTTTCTGGGTAGATTTTATACAGCAGGTCTTTTTCCAATATGACAGCTGAGGGAATTAGATTATGCTTGTTACACCATTTGGTTCTATCATGTAATAATTTCCCATGACCATCTTAGAGATTCAGAGACCCCTATATGCATGTGTTACCTCTATCTGAGGTCCCTCGTTAAACAGAAGCTGAAAAGTATAACCAATTCTAAGTGTGTATCCTAATAAGGCTATGAGATTAGTTGGTTAATTCAGTCAAAATGTTCAGTCAAATATTTCAAAATGAATCAAAATTAAAGAAGGACTATACTTACCCAGTGTTTGATGAAAGTTGAGCATAGACTGACAAACCACTTTTACTGCTTTACTTGATCAGTCATATCAAACTTGCCCTTCGCTCCCCAGATGAAGTTGTATTTTGTGTTCTACTTTAATTATACAAAGCCTACCTGGCATGGAGCATTCAAACTACAGGCATACCTGAAAGATGTTTCAGATCAGCTCCAGACTAGCATAATAAAGTGAATATCACAATAAAACAAGTCAAACAATGTTTTTTTGTTTCCAAGTGTTCATAGAAGTTATATTTACACTATATTGTAATCTATTAAATGTGCAATAGTATCATCTTTGAAAGTGAACTTACCTGAAAAATACTTTATTGCCAAAAAATGTTAACAATCATCTAGCTTTTAACAAATTGTGAGCCTTTTGCTAGTGATCAGTCTTGCCTCAGTGTTGATGGCTCCTGATTGATCAGTATGGCAGTTGCTAAAGGCTGGAGTGGCTGTGGCAATTTCTTAAAATACAATAACAATCATGTTTGTCACATTGATTGACTGTCCCTCTTACAGAAGATTTCTCTGTAGCATGTGATGCCATTAGATAGCATTTTACTCACAGTAGATCTTTAAAAACTGGAGTCAGTTCTCTCACACTCTGATACTGTTTCACCAACTAAGTTTCTGGAATACAACTGACCCTTCAACAACTCAGGGGTTAGGGGTGTTGACCTCCACAAAATAAAATATCAGTGTATAAATTTTGACTTTCCTGAAACTTAATTACTAACATTCTACTATTGACTGGAAGCTTTATCAATAATAATCAATTAACATAGTTTATATATTATATGTATTATTACTGTATTCTTATAATAATGTAAACCAGAGAAAATAAAATGTTATCAATATAATCACAAGAAATGAAAATATATTTACTATTTACTAAGTGAAAGTGATTCATCTAAAATTTCTTCATCCTCATCATCTTCATATTACATAGGCTTATAAATCTGTATATAAGTGGACCCTCACACTTCAAACTCATGTTGTTCACAGGTCAACTATATCCTAAATTCTTTGTTGTTATTTCTACAATGCTTACAACATTTTAACCAGGATGGATTCCATCTCAAGGAACCATTTTCTTTGCTCATCCATAAGAAGCAACTCCTTATTTGTTCAAGTTTTATTATGCGACTACAGCAATTTACTCATATCTTCAGGCACCATTTCTAATTCTAATTCTCTTACTATTTCAACTGCATCTTCAGTTATTTCCTCTTCTGAAGTCTTGTACTCTTTAAAGTTATTCATGAGCATTGGAATCAACTTCTCCCAAACTCTTGTTAATACTGATATTTTGTCTTCCTCCCATGATTCACAAATGTTCTTAGTGGCACCTAAAATGGTGACTCTTTTCCAGAGGATTTTCAGTTGACTTTGTGAAGATCCATCAAAAGAATCACTATCTATGGCAGGTATTGTCTTATGAAATATATTTCTTTAATAATAGGACTTGAAATTTGAAATTACTCCTTAATCCATGGATTGCAAAATGGATGTTGTGTTAGCAGGCATGAAAACAACACTAATGTCTTTGTGCATATATACTAGAGCTCTGGGGTTACCAGGTGCATTGTCAATAAGCAGTAATATTTTGAAAGGAATCTCTTTTATTGAGTAATATGTCTCAAGAGCAGGCTTAAAATATCAAGTATACCATGATGTGAACAGATGTAGTATTATCCAGGCTTTATTGTTCTGTTTATATAGCATAGCAGAGTAAGTAGATGTAACATAAAATTAAGGGCCCTGGGATTTTCAGTATGGTAAATGAGCATTGACTTCAACTAAAATATACCGACTACATTATCCCCTAACAAAAGGGTCAGCCTAGTGGCTACACTAAAAACATTTCCCATATAGATGAAATAGCCTCCTATTGGAAGAAGATACTACCTAGGATTTTTATGGATGGAAAGGAAAAGTCAATGCCTTCCTTCAAAACTTCAAAGGACAGGTACATGCATGTTACAAATCTGTCCTATGAAGCTTTGAAGCCAGGCACTGACTTCTCCTCTCTATCTATAAAATCCTAGATGGTATCTTCTTCCCATAGAAGACTGTTTCATCTATAAGAAAAATGTGCTATTTAGTGTAGTCCCCTTCATCAAACATCTTAGTTAAATATTTTGGAGGATTTGCTGCAGCTTCTACATTAGCACTTGCTGCTTCACCTTGTACTTTTATGTTATAGGCATGACTTCTGTTTTTAACCTCATGAACTAACATCTTCTAGCTTTAAACTTTTTTCTGTAACTTCCTCAGCTATCTCAGCTTTCACAGAATGGAGAACAGTTAGGATCTCTAATTAGGCATTGACTTAAGGGAATGTTGTGGTTGATTTGATCTTCTATCCAAATCACTCAATATTTCCCCCTATTGGTAATAATGATGTTTTGCTTTCTTATCATTCATTTGCTCACGGGAGTAGCATTTTTATTTATGTTTTTATTGTTGAATCATAGCTGAGTACATTAGTGCAATCAAGGGGTATAATGTGCTGGTTTCATATACAATCTGAAACGTTTTCATCAAACTGTTTGACATAGCCATCATGTCATTTTCTTTGTTATTGTATGAAGACATTTGTATTCTGCATTTAGTAAGTTTTGCCTGAACCTGTCTAAGATGCACCATAGGTGTGGTCCCAACATTTACCAGATTCCATATAAAACAAAATGTTATTTTTTCAAGATCTTTAAAATATGACATTGGAGCTTTAATAGGAATTGCATTAAAAGTATATATTGCTTTGAGTAGTATAGACATTTTAACAATGTTGATTCTTCCCATCATGAGCATAGTATGTTTTTCCATTAGTTTGCATTTTCGGCTATTTCTTTTTTTTAAGTTTCATAGTTCTCTTTATAGAGCTCTTTCACATCCTTTGTCAGGTAAACTCCCAAATATTTCATCTTCTTTGGCACTACTGTGAAAGGTATAGAGTCCTTGACTGATTTTTCAGCTTGGCTATTGTTGGTATATATAAAGGCTACAGATTTATGGGTGTTGATTTTGTAACCTGAGACACTGCTTTGTCCCTTGATCACTTCTAAGAGTTTTGTACTAGAATCCCTGGTGTTTTCCAGAAATACAATCATATCGTCTGCGAAGAGTGAAAGTTTGATCTCTTCTGACCCTATGGGTATACCCTTGATCGCCTTTTCTTCCCTAATTGCAATGGCTAAAACTTCCATTACAATATTAAAGAGCAATGCGGACAATGGGCAACCTTGCCTGGTTCCCAATCTAAGTGGAAATGATTTCAATTTGTCTCCATTCAATACAATATTGGCTGTGGGTTTGCTGTAGATGGCCTCTATTGGTTTAAGAAATGTCCCTTCTATACGAACTTTCTGAAGTGTTCTGATCATGAAGGGAAGCTGGATATTGTCAAAAGCTTTTTCTGTATCAAATGAGAGATTCATATGGTCTTTATTTTTTCATTTGTTTATGTGCTGGATTACATTTATAGATTTACAAATATTGAACCAGCCTTGAGACCCTGGGATAAAGCCCACTTGGTCGTGGTCTATAATTTGTTTTCTGTGTTGTTGGATTCTGTTTGTTAGGATCTTGTTGAGTATTTTTGCATCAATATTCAATAGTGATATTGGTCTGAAATTTTCTTTTCTTGTTGAGTCTTTTCTTGGTTTAGGGATCAAGGTGATGTTTGCTTCATAGAATGTGTTGGGTAGTATTCCTTCTTTTTCTATATTTTGAAAGAGGTTTAGTAATATAGGTACTAGTTCATCTTTAAGGGTTTGATAGAATTCTGACCTGAACCCATCTGGTCTCGGGCTTTTCTTTTTAGGGATTTTTTGTATGGTTGATGCTATTTCAGAACTTGATATAGGCCGGTTCAAAATTTCCACTTCGTTCTGGCTAAGTCTTGGTAGGTGGCTTGCTTCCAAGTATTGAACAATTTCCTTCAGATTTTCATATTTCTGAGAGTAAAGTTTCTTGTAATATTCATTAAGGATTTTTTGAATTTCTGAGGGGTCTGTTGTTATTTTGTCTTTACCATTTCTGATTGATGAAATTAGAGATTTTACTCTTTTTTT
>CAUYON010030633.1:0-12929 GCA_963573935.1 Arctocebus calabarensis
TGTTTTCATATAGTAAATGAGAAAATATCATGAATGGTATGTCAATCAGGCTGATAAAATATCTCAGATTGCATGTGAAGCCCCCACACTGTACCCCATGGTTGAACTAATGTACACAGCTATGATTCAATAAAAAAAAAAAAAAAAAAGTAATTCAGGCACAAGCCTTACTTCTTGAAATGCCTGAAAACGTATACCCTGTGAAAGCTGTAAGGGGTGGAGTCTAGAGATGAGATTGGAGTGCTGATATTAAGGCCATGTTCATTGAAAGGGGAGGGCGACCCACCTGGGAAGTGAAAAGACCCTTCTGTACCTGGGGCCAACTAGGGACCCCTTTTATACAGGGCTATAGGGGTGACCCAAGTCCATTGCTTGCCCCCAAAGTTAGGGTCCTTTGACACAAACTTCAGGGGTGGAGCTAACCAGATCTTTTGTGTCTTTGTCTTAGGAGGAGAGGAGGGGGAAGGGTTCATGTGTGGCTGCATTCGATCTCCTACCCCCCTATATGTCTAGCTTGTCCTTTAAAGATTTTCATTTCCCTGGTAAGAAAACGCTTTAGTTAAGATCTCTCAATCTATTGCCTCTTCCACTAATCCATCTCACTGCTGGGTCAGCCACCTAAAATTGCTTTCATAAATGATTAGGGGAATTTTAGGATGGAGGTTCCATTTGGGCAACACTGAGCCAATGTTTCCTGGGAGGGAGCCCAGATGGGGATGGGTACTCCTTCTCATATACTTTACTACCTTGGTAGGGAAAGGATGAAAACGCAGCAACATGTACTACAAAGTTTTGGTTGCAGGTCCAACACATTTGCTCTTCCTCATATCGTAACTATGTCCCATACTTCATACTTCAGTTGGAAGTATCCAGGTAGTTGGATTTCCTGATTCCTCAAGAGGAGGAATGATCTGAAAAGAAGGGAAGAATTAAAAGGGGGCACCCTTACCGAACAAATTTCAGTATCTCCTACATGATTGTCTCCCTTAACTAACTACTTTACCTTCTGAGTTGTGAAGGTCCAGAAATCGTGAATTTTCTGCAGGACAAAGAGGCTGACATTCTGTAAGCTCTTGAGGACTTCCTGAATACATACACAATATCCTACAACCTGCCCCCAAGGTACCTATTCACTTAGCCCCTTGTTATTTCCACCACAACCTCCCCAAGGCACAGGGTCCCTCTTTTAAAACCTCAAGATCCCCATTTAGAGAGAAGGATTGCTGGCAGCTTCTCTTAATCTCCTGATGAGACTCTGTCATTACAAATGCCTTTCTTCCTTGGTGATCCTCATTGCTTTAATAATTGGATCTTTGGCAATAAGCAACTGAATCCTGACACAAACCCCTTTGTGGTTTCAACAATTGTCTCTTTTCTTTCTTATACACAGGTGGCCTGATACCCACTATTTCAGAATCCCCAGGGCCATTTCCTTCCTGAGCTTTCTTCTCTGACACTCCACTCCATTATGGACTTCTGTCCTGCTGAGGTCCAGGCAAGCACATGCCTTCTCTTGCTCTCTGTCTATCTCTCTAGATCTGTGTTGGGGGTGATGGGCATGGAACTGTGTTCAATCACCTGATTGAGATGCAGTTTTAAAAGGGGGGAGAAAGAAGCCTGCCTTGAATCTTCAGCCTCACCCTCACAGTCCAGCCTCAGTCTACCAGAGTGCATCACTTGTGATTAAGTTTCAAAGAATAGCTAAAAGAGTGTTCCTTACCATTTTTTTGGAGCGAGGGGGAGGCTGGTCTCATGTACTTGTAAGTGCCACATGAGTCTTCCTGGGACTGTTTTCAAATGGTGGGGTGGTGGTTTTATCGCATAATTCTGCTATCCTGTCATGATGTCCTACATCAGATATGGTTGCTTGAAATCCTCAACAGGAGATAAAGTTTTAGCAGGTCAGTGAGTGTATTCAGGAGACTGAGGAGAAGCACTGAGATAAAAAAAAAGTCTACTGCATAGTGAAAGTCTCTGGTATTTAGACTTGAACTTCAAGAGACTCTAAGGCAAGGGTGTCCAACCTTTTTCTTTCTGCTGCACATTAGAAAAATAAGAGTTGTCTTGGGACAGCCATTAAATACACAAACACTGAGGAAAGCTAATTAGTGAAAAAAAAGTTTATGCCTACTTTTTGTGATAGTCAAGATCACAAGCAAAAAAAGTTCTCACATAATTAGCATGCCGTCCATGTGCTGAAGGTTGGGCACACCTGCAAGGCCTGGAGGACAACCCCATGCATAACAGACAAGGGGGTTAAAAGTTTTATTTTAGGTCCCACCTACTAGGGAGGCAGAGGTAGGAGGATTCCTTGAACCCAAGAGTTGAAGTCAAGCCTGGGCAACATAGCTCCCATCTCTAAAAGATAGACAGAGACCGCTCATATGTGCGCACGTCTTGTTGCCAAGATCTTTATATTTCCAAGTATATTGTTTGCATTTTAATATGAAGATAAAAATCACTCTATTTTCCAAAATATTTTCTTTTTATTCATTTTTACTTTCCGCCTTACATATTTGTAAGGTGTGTTCATCACTCTTTTATAATTTAAAAAACAATTGACTAGGTATTTCATGAACAACAAATTTCCATAACAGAAAACCATCCTCATGTTAAAATGATTAGAAATTTCAGCATGTGAAATTTTTTGTCATTGGAATTTTGTAGCTGGACACTCTTGGGCAGCACTAAATTAACTTCCAGGCATTGAGTTCTCTTTCCTTTCCCAGGTTTAAGAAGGAATCCATTAGATTTTTCCCCAGCCTCATCTATATCCTGGGCTGGCAAATTAGCTCTGACCTGCTCAGTAGATAGCCATGAGGCTATGGACTTTCTCAATGCATTAACCAAGAACAATGGAAAAGTACTGCCCATGTGAGTATTGGAAATAATGACACTTGGTACACTCACTTGCTGAATGCAGGGGTTGGCAAACTTTCTGTAACAGGTCAGATAACACATGTTGTAAGCCATGAGGGTCAGCTGCAGTTAACGCAATTCTGCAGGTGATCAGAAAGCAACCAAAGACAATGCATAAGGAGGAGGCCTGCTTCGATTTGGCCCCGGGCTGTAGGTTGTGGCTCCCTCAGCCCCACACACTGTCTCATTAGAGATGCTGCCAGTTATAATGATATACACACCAGAGGTTCATGCTCCCTTCCTTCTCTTTCAAGTAAAGGAGAAAAATAGACTGTGAATCTCTCTTCCCCGTCTTCCTTTCACGGGACTGAAAAGGTAAGATGAGAGCCCAAACCCACAAAGAAAGAGGCTCATATAATCAAGTATTGATTCAATACTTCTGAGTTCCAAGCATCTTCTGGCACCCTTTTATTTAGGATAGAGTGAGCAGTAAAATAGGAGCACCTCACAGAGTTTGGGGTATAATAGAAGTCAACATTAAATCAGTGATTCCAGCTCAGCGCCTGTGGCTCAATGGGCTAAGGCGCCAGCCTGAGCTGGCGGGTTCGAATCCAGCCTGGGCCCACCAAACAACAATGACAGCTGCAACCAAAAAATGGCCGGGCATTGTGGCGGGTGCCTGTGGTCCCAGCTACTTGGGAGGCGGAGGCAAGAGACTCTCTTGAGCCCAGGAATTGGAGGTTGCTGTGAGCTGTGATGCTACGGCACTCTATCCAGGGTGACAGCTTCAGGCTCTGTCTCAAAATAAATAAATAAATAAATCAGTGATTCCACAAATCTCTAAATAATTAACATTTCACCTGAAAGAGAGGAATGAGGAACTGTGATACAATGTTACAGGGTAACATAACCTATGATAATGGTCAGAGAAGGCTGTCTCTACAGTGACATTTGCACTGTGAGCTGATTATATTGAGAAATGCATGTTAAAACACGTGATTTCTATCATCAATAATGCTATAGATTTGATTTTGTTCTACTTCATTTTCTCATTTTATTTGGAATTAGAGGAGGCTGCTGGAAGGATTTGATGAGGTAAAGACTATTACTCAAATGTAATTATGATTCCGAAGATGTGATCTATAGACTAGTTCTTGATATTAATCAGGCCAGCATCAGACTCCATCAAGCTATCAGAGATCAACAGCTTTTAGAATAGGTTGTAACAATATTTGAACTACTTCCCAAATCACTATGGCCACACCAGTCTCTGACATTTGCTAATAGAATCTTTGAAGCCATTATATCAACTAAATAGTTTTAAACATTCTATTCTATTTTATTCCTTTTTTAATGGTAAAGACCTTTTAAAGTATAAAGACACAAATACAAAATACTTGGTATTTAATTATATTAAAAATGAACTTTCTGTATGTAAGAGAAAGACATAAAATCACAAATAAAAACTAAATAAAGATATTTTCTAGGAGTGGTAATAAACGTACTATATAAAGAGCTGATATAAATTAGGATGAAACATACCAATAGATAATTGAAGAAAAGAGGTTATGAATGAGTAATCTGATACATATTATATACTTGATAAATATTTAAGAGTGGATACTAAAAAAGTAATTGACAAAAGAAGAAATAAAAATAATCAGCAAAAAAGTAATTGACAAAAGAAGAAATAAGAATAATGAGCAAAAGGGGCAAAGTTCAAATTACTCAGATATTTAAGAAATACATAGCTACAAAATATCATTTTAATTTGGTTGACAAAAATTAGACATAATGATAATGTCCATTTTATGTGCAACTGTAGCTCCGAAAATTTGAGGTCCCATTTTAAGAGAGAACTTCTACTATGTATCAAAAGATTTAAAAATGTTCAAACTCTTTGATCCAACAATTCCACATGTAGGAATTTGGGGTGGAAATTTCAGAGAAAATTGGTGTGTATTTTAAAATATATTTCTGAGTATTTTCCACTTAGCATTACTTATAAGAGTGAAAAAGTAAAATCAACCTCAACTTTTATCAATAAATAAATTGTAAAACAATCTGTATTGAGTTCATAAAATGAAATACTATGCAGCTGTTTTAAGTGATGACCTAAAAGACTGCCCATAAAACACCAAAAATGTTTGAGGTCATTTATCAAATGAAAAAACTGATTGTAAAATGATATACAGTATTGTCTCTATACCCATATTTATTCATTTATATAGAAAAATATGGGTGAACATTCACCAACATGTTAACAGAATCTAAGTCTTGATGTTTTCTCTATTCTCTGACCACTTATCTGGGAATTGCAAAGAATGGAATGCATGGATACCATGGAAAAATTAATGTAGTAGTTTTGTTTTCAAAAATTAAAAGCAACATTTATAAGTTTTATTGGTGTGTACTAAAAATATTCTAGAAGTAGCCAGTAAGAGACTTTGCAATGGAAGCCGTGCTAGGAAAGGTTGAGCAAAGGTTGCGAAATGTGAATCTGGACATGTAGCCATGCAGGTGCCAAAACTCATTCAGTGCTAGCATCCCTGGGTGTTCTGGGGGGATCCTGGGGTACACGGCTCTTTGTAAAAGAATCAAAAGTATGGGCTGGCCATGGTGGCTCAAGTCTGTAATCTTAGCCCTCTGGGAGGCCAAGCAGAGGCAGGCTCCTTTGAGCTCAAGAGTGTGAGACCAGCCTGAGAAAAAGTGAGACCTTTGTTTCTACTAAAAGTAAAATCAACAACAAAAAATTAGCCAGGCATGGAGGGTGCCTGTAGTCACAGCTACTTGGGAAGCTGAGGCAAGTGGATTGCCGGAACCTAGGAATTTGAGGTTGCTGTGAGCTTGACTGACAACAGAGTACTCTAGGCTGGGCCATGAAGTAAGACTCTGTCTCAAAAATAAATAAATAAATAAATAAATAAACAAACAGATAAATAAATATAAGAATGAAAAGCACTTGGGCAGCTTCATCATGGATATCTTGTGTGAGAATAAAAAATAGGCAAGTCCATGTAACAAAAACATTTGTAGTTCCTTAATATTTTGAAATATCAAAAGAAATTAGGGGAGAGCTTTGTCCTCTTCACTTGGAAAAGGAGGATTATTCTTTTCTTCACAGCACCATGGAGATTGAAACAAATTTCTTAACCTATGTGTGCCACGGTATCTATTGGTGGATCTAGGTGAAAAAGCATCTAGGCATATCTAGCACTCTTAAAATAGCTGAGATGGGGAGCAGTAAGATAGTAGATCGTTAGGAGGATTCAGAACAGCATATATTAGGTTATGGATACAGATGTCACTTAAACTCAGGTTAATGAAGCAAGACATACCAGCTACACCAGAGAGATCAGCGGTCCCAACTCATCTCAATTGATGCTGAAACTTCTACCATGAAAAGTCTGTTCCCAGGAATAAAAATTATCCCTCAGCCTGAATCTTTATTATTTCCTTCAAATTTTCATTATACAAACATTGGAATGGAGGGTCATCATGAAAAAAAAATGGGAAAAATGGGAGCATTTTATGGTAGAGAGTTGTTATGGATTAAAAATGGGTCTTAAATTCTTTGGCACCCCTCCCACCAAATGGAGGAGCTTACTTACCCTCTCCATGATTCACGTCACCCTGAGATTTACATTTTTTTTTTGAGACAGAGTCTCACTTTGTTGCCCTCGATAGAGTGCTGTGGCGTCATAGCTCACAGCAACCTCAAACTCTTGAGCTCAAATGATCCTCTGGCCTCAGCCTCCCCAGTAGCTGGGACTACAGGAACCCACCACAATGCCCAGCTATTTTTAGAGACAAGGTCTCACTCTTGCTCAGACTGGTCTCAAACTCCTGAGTTCAAGTAATCCACCTGCTTTGGCCTCCCCCTGTGCAAGGATTACCGGTAGGAGCCACTGTGCCTAACCTCAGCCTGTGACTTCTTTGATTTCTTTCTATCAGTTCTGGGCCAAGTTCCTGAGAAAAGACTAGCAAATTTGGGAGTCTCAAGTAGTCATATGAGAAATCCAGCTATCCTACTGGAGATAGGTTATAGTGGACACTGAAACTACAGGGGGAGAAATGGGGCTATTGTGAGCTCTATTTTCAGGTTGCCTCACTGAGACAGATTGTGTGAATGACATCCCTTGATCCCTCCAGGCCAACGGACTGCCATCTGAAAACTACTGGATCACCCCAGCCACTAAAGCAGAAGAATAGCTCAGCAGATCGCTGCCTGAATTCTTGCTCCAAGAAATTGTGAGTTATAACAATAATAAGGGTTATTGTTTTAAGCTATTAAGTTTTGGGGTTTATTACATAGCAATAGATAACTAGAACAACAGTATGAGCTTCATTTATACATGGTTTTGTCCAAGACCCTCCTTTTGCTCCACAGCTGGCTGGGTCTTTTCTGTGTGTATGCTTTTTGTGCAGACTCCTGCAAAAGGATATAGGTTTTATTTCCACCAGAGTGCTATAGGTATGTCACCAGGAAGCACAGGAACAACTCCTTGAGAGGCAGATAAAGAAGTTCCCTCGGCAGGCGTGATTTACCCCCCTTTTTCCCTTTGAAGTCCCCTGAGATCTGCTTCACTCTGCACTCACCCCTTCCACACAGGTGGCCTAGTCTTCGTTTCTCATTGAGCAGCCTCTCAGTCTGTGCTCAGAGGACTTCCTTAGAGACGATGCTGTCTGATGGGACTGAACACCTAAATTTGAAAATCTCCGAACTTCTGTGCTTATTATGCTACTATTTGTTCTTTTGAAAAGAAGTAACATCTATGCAGGTCAACTTTTTGCGTGTAAAAGGGAAATAATAACATCTACCATCCAAGAATCTAAGGATTATTGTGAGAGTCAAATGAGATGATGTGGGTAGAAGCTCTTTGCAAACTTTAAAATCTTATACACTTGCAGTTTGTTTTCATTATTATTACCATTACTACTGAGGAATTAGTAAATTATAGTGTTGGAACATGTAGACTTAGTATTGTGTGATCTTAGGCAATTCACTTAACGCTCAAATTTTCTCATCCCTAAAATAAGTGTTTACTAAAGAATATCTAAGGTTCTTACCAGTTCTCAAATAACATGGTTGTGTTTTTTGAGAGCTTATTTGTGATTTTGGACATAGGCAAGTGGTACAGGATGTTTGAAGACAAATGTATCTCGATCCCTGATGACTAGGAATTTACATAATAGAGTTGTAAAGATAACTCATACTTAAAATGAACAAATAAAACTTTTAAAAGGATTCCCTGGGTTCTCAAAGTCTCTGGGAAGAAATTTTCCAGACCCTAGAGCCTAATATTCTGGATGTGTTCAGTCTTCCCCACCCCAGACCTGTTCTGCAGCCACTCTCAGCCCTTCCAGTCTGACCCATGTAGACTGTGTTCTGCTAAGGGGAAGGCCCAGCAAGAGATGAAGAGAGAGAGGAGAAAGGGCATGGAGTATTTCTTCTCCCAGCAACCTCCTTTGATCCTTTATGGGTTAGTGTTAAAGTCTAACTCTCAGAGAATCATTTTAGTACCTTTGTTTGCAAATTTTGAGGAACTCCTTGTTGTAATGCTATAAACTCAAGAAACAGCCTAGTGTCTCCATGGACCTGTGTGTCCATCCATCTCTTGTAGTATACCCGGGATTGTGTGCAAGTTCTCTCAGGTTCTGAAGCTCCATGGATTTGTATTTTGAGCTATCTAATTTATTTGTTTGTTCATTTATTTATTTATTTACTTTATTTTTTTAAATTTTTTTTATTAAATCATAACTTTGTACATTGATGCATTTATGGGGTTCCCACTTCTGTATACAATGTGAGAGATGCTTACATTGAACTTAGTAACTCATCCATCACAATTATACTCATTTCTTAATAGTTTTGAAATGTACCATTACATCATGCACATTAGGTGAGGTCCCCCAAAATATCCTCCCTCCTCCCAAATCCCCTCTCTCTTCTCTTCTTTTCTACTTTCTGGACTATAATTATGTTTTGCCATTCGTATGCATGTATAGGTGGTTATATATTGATTTCATAGTAGTATTGAGTATACTGGATACTATTTTTCCATTTTTGAAATACTTTACTAAGAAGAATATGTTCCAGCTCCATCCAGGTAAACATGAAAGATGTGATGTTGCCATCATTTTTATGGCTGCATAATATTCCATGGTGTACATATACCACAATTTGTTAATCCATTCATGGGTTGATGGGCACTTGGGCTGTTTCCATGTCTTGGCTGTTATGAATTGGGCTGCAATAAACATTCTGGTGTAAATGTCTTTGTTGTAAAATGATTTTTGATCATCTGGTATATACCTAGTAGAGGAATTGCAGGATCAAATGATATGTCTACTTTTAGTTCCTTGAGTGTTCTCCAAACTTCTTTCCAAAAAGGTCATATTAGCTTGCATTCCCACCAGCAATGTAGAAGTGTTCTCTTTTCTCCACATCCACGCTAACAACTGTAGTTTTGGGATTTTGTGATGGGGGCTAATCTTGCTGGAGTTAGATGATATCTCAAAGTGATTTTGATTTGCATTTCTCTGATGATTGAGGATGATGAGCATTTTTTCATGTGTTTGTAGGCCATACGCCTGTCTTCATTAGAGAAGTTTCTGTTCAAGCCTCTTGCCCACATAAAGATGGGGTTATTTATTCTTTTCTTATTGATTGGTTTGAGTTTTCTATGGATTCTAGTTATCAGACCTTTGTTGGAAGCATAACCTGCAAAAATCTTCTCCCATTCTGAAAGCTGTCTGTTTGCTTTACTTACTGTGCTCTAGCTGTGCAAAAACTTTTTAGTTTGATCAGACCCCAGTAATGGATTTTTGGTATTGCTTCAAGTGCCTGGGGAGGGCGTCCTCCTCATAAAATGTTCTCCCAGGCCAATTTCTTCAAGTGTTTCCCTGCACTCTCTTCTAGCATTTTTATAGTTTCATGTCTTAAGTTTAAATCTTTTATCCAGGAGGAATTAATTTTTGTTAATGGTGAAAGGTGAGGGTCCAATTTCAGTCTTCTACAGGTCATCCACCAGTTCACTCAGCACCATTTGTTAAATAGGGAGTCTTTCCCCCCTGAATATTTTTGGTAGGCTTGTTGAAGATCAAATGGCGATAAGTAGCTGGGTTCATCTCTTGGTTCTCTATTCTGTTCCATAAATCTACCACTCTGTTTTTGTGCCAGTACCATGCTGTTTTGATCACTATAGATTTATAATATAGCCTGAAGTCTGGTAATGTGTTTTTTCTGATTCCATATAAAACAAAGTACTATTTTTTCAAGTTCTTTAAAGTATAACAATGGTGCTTTAATAGGGATTGTATTAAATCTGTAGATTGCTTTGGGTAGTATGGACATTTTAACATTGTTGATTCTTCCCAGTCATGAGCATGGTATGTTTTGCCATTTGTTAACATATTCAGCTATTTCTTTTCTCAGAGTTTCATATTTCTCCTTATAGAGATCTTTCACGTCCTTTGTTAGGTAAATTCTCAGATATTTCATCTTCTTTGGCACTAAAAAATGAATAGAGTCCTTGATTGTTTTTTCGGTTTGACTATTGTTGGCATATATAAAAGCTAATGACGTATAGCTATTGGTTTTGTATCCTGAGATGCTGCTGTATTCCTTGATCACTTCTAAGAGTTTTGAAGTTGAGTTCCTGGGATTTTCCAGGTATAGGATCATATCATTAGAGAAGTGTGAGAGTTTGATCTCTTCTGACCCTATGTGGATACCCATGATCATCTTCCCTTGCCTGATTACAATGGCTAACACTTCCATTACTATGTTGAATAGCAGTGGAGACAGTGGACATTCTTGCCTAGTTCCTGATGTGAGTGGAAATGTTTTCCATTTTACACCATTCAATATTATATTGGCTGTGGGTTTGCTGTAGATGGCCTCTATTAGTTTAAGAAATGTCCCTTCTATGCCTAATTCCTTAAGAATTCTGATCATGAAAGGATACTGGGTATTATTGAAGGCTTTTTCTGCATCAATTGAGAGAATTATATGGTCTTTGTTTTTTATTTTATTGATGTGATATATTATATTTATAGATTTGCGTATGTTGAACCAACCCTGTAACCCTGGAATAAAACCAAATTGATCATGGTGTATAATTTTTTTTTGATGTGTTGTTGGATTCTGTTTGCTAAAATCTTATTGAATATTTTTGCATCGATATCCATTAATGACATTGGTCTATAATTTTTTTTCTTTGTTGAGTCCTTTCCTGGTTTGAGTATCAGTGTGATATTTGCTTCATAGAATGTGTTGGGAAGTATTCCTTCTTTTTCTATGCTTTGGAAAATGTTGTATAATATAGGTACTAGTTTCTCTTGAAAAGTTTGATAGAATTCAGATGTGAAACCATCTAGTCCTGGACTTTTCTTTTTAGGAAGATTTCGTATCGTTGATGCTATTTTAGTGGTTGATATAAGTCTATTCAAGATTGCTAATTCTTTCTGGTTGAGTCTAGGAAGGTGGCATGCTTCCAGGTATTGGTCCATTTCCTTCAGATTTTCATATTTCTAGGAATAGAGATTTTTGTAGCAATCATTGAGGATTTTTTTAATTTCTGAAGTGTTTGTTGTTATTTCTCCTTTATCATTTCTAATAGATGATATGAGAAATTTTACTTTTCTATTTCTGTTTAGGTTGGCCAAAGGTTTATGAATTTCGTTAATCTTTTTAAAAAAACAGCTTTTTCTTTTGTTGATCTTCTGAATGATTCTTTTGTTTTCAATTTCATTTAATTCTACCCTAATATTGGCTATTTCTTTTTTTCTACTGGGTTTGGGGTTGGAATGTTCTTCCTTTTCCAGTTGCTTGAGATGATCCATTAAGTTGTTGGCTTCCTATCTTTCTGTTTTCTTGATGAAGGCTTCCAATGCTATAAACTTCCCTTTTAGGACCGCCTTTGCAGTATCTCACAGGTTTTGATAATTTGTGTCTTCATTATCATTTTGTTCCAAAGTTTGATGATTTCCTTCTTAATCTTGTTTTTGACCCAGCTATCATTCAACTTAAGATTATTTAGCTTCCATGACTTTGTCTGAGTATGAAGATTCCCATTGCTATTGAGTTCAACTTTTATTCCATGGTGGTCCAAGAAGATAGAAGAAATAATTTCTACATGCTTAAATTTGCTAAAGTTAGACTTGTGTCCTAGGATATGATCTATTTTGGAAGATGATCCATGGGCTGATGAGAAAAATGTATATTCAGTTTTATTAGGGTGAAATGTTCTGTAAAGGTCTGTAAAGTCCATTTGTTCTAGGGTCAGGTTTAAGTGTAATATTTCTTTGTTTAGTTTCTTCTTAGAGAATCTATCCAAAACTGTCAAAGGGGGGTTAAAATCTGCAACTATTATAGTGCAGGAAGTTATCAAGTTGTTCATATCCATTAGGGTCTGCTTTATGAATTGAGGAACATTCTGGTAGGGTGCATAAATGTTAATTATTGAAATCTCTTCATATTGGGTGTTTCCCTTGACAAATATGTAGTGACCTTCTTCAACTGTATCTGCTACTAAAATTGCAACCCCTGCTTTTTTCTGGTTTCCATTTGCCTGTATTATACAACTCCATCCCTTCACCCTGTGTCTATTTTTATCCTTTAAGGTAAGGTGAGATTCTTATTACAACTGATATCCGGTCTGAGTTTATGTATCCAGTCAACCACCCTGTGCCTCTTTAGAGGACAATTTAAACCATTCACATTAATTGAGAGAATTGATAAGCCTGGTTGTGTTTGGGTGTCATGATTATCGGATATCCAGTGGACATTTTTAATCCTTTCACCACTGTGGAAGTAGGGTTTTGTTCAAAAATTTCTGTGTGAGTTTACTTTGGAGGTAGAGCATTGCATGGGTCATTGTGGAGGATGGGTCTGAGAATATTCTAGAGAGCTGGTTTAGTTATGGCAAATTTCTTCAACATGTCTATGTCATTAAAGTATTTGATTTCTCCATCACAAATGAAACTCAGTTTAGCTGGATAGAGGATCCTGGGCTGGAAGTTGTTTTCTTTTAAGAGACTGAAGCTTGAAGAACATCTTCTGACTT
>CAUYON010030638.1:0-29825 GCA_963573935.1 Arctocebus calabarensis
GTTGTGGCGGGCACCTGTAGTCCCAGCTACTTGGGAGGCGGAGTCAAGAGACTCGCTTGAGCCCAGGAATTGGAGGTTGCTGTGAGCTGTGATACCACGGCACTATATGCATGGTGACAGCTTGGGGCTCTGTCTCAAAAAGAAAAAAAAAGAAACAGTGCTTTCTACTTGGCTGGGCCACCCAGTAATAGTCTGTGTGCTTAGGAACATCCTGACCTTGTTTTGTCACTCTTCAAATTCTTGAACAGAGAATGGAATAGGTCTGCTGTTTTTACAAAAATATTTAACTTAGGATTTATGAAGACTTACTATGAGGCAAAACTATGCTAAATGTTTATATATAATCATCATATCCTATCAAGTAGCGTTATTATTTCCTCTTTTTATTTATTTTTTTGGGGGGTGGGGGAGCTTCTCACTTCGTTGCCCTGAGATTGGGTGCCATGGCATCACAACTCACAGCAACCTCTAATGTTTGGTCTCAAGTGATCCTCTTGTCTAGGCCTCCCAAGTAGCTGAGGCTACAGGCGCCCACCACAACCCCTGGCTAGTTTTTCTATCTTTAGTAGAGATGGGGTCTTGCTTAGCTCAGGCTGGCCTCAAACTCCTTAGCTCAGACAATCCACCCACCTTGGCTTCCCAGTGTGCTAGGATTACATGTGCGAGTCACTACACTCAGCCTATTTTTTCTTTATAAAGGTTAAAGTTATGAAGATTACAGGAAGATATATGTAATTTACTGATAATGGTAGATCTGACTTATAGTTCCAGATTAGAAACTGTGTTTTTAAATTCCTATCCTAAAAATGTTTGGGTGTCACTATAAATCTTATTACAGATTACATGTTGCTATTTTAAAATAGTAAGAGTCTGGGCACACTGGCTCCTGCCTACATCCCAGTGCTTTGGGAGGCTAAAGTTGGGGGTTGCTAAGACTCAAGGCCTGCGCAACATAGTTGCAAGACTCAGTCTCTAGAAAAAAATAAAAAACTAGCCAGCATGGTGGCTCACCTGTAGTTCTAGCTACTTGGGAAGCTGAGTAGGAGGGTCACTCATCCTCAGGTGTTAGAGGTTGCAGTGAGCTATGATCATGTCACTGCACTCCAGCCTGGGCAGCAGAGCAAGACCCTGTCTCAAAAAAAATTAAAAATAAATAAATAATTACATGGCATACAATGGATTCTTATGTGAATTCCTAACCCTTAAAAGCTATAATTTTTGGCTGTATTTGTTCTCTACAGTTTTTCAATATGAATAAGGTTATTAACTTGAACCTTTTATTTTTGTAGGGATTTGTAACTGGAGGAAAAGATGGTGTAGTAGCACTTTGGGATGACTCCTTTGAACGATGTCTCAAGACCTATGCAATAAAAAGAGCTGCTTTGGCCCCAGGATCTAAAGGTGACTTGAGATGTAGTTTATTCTGTAGGAAAAAAGATTAATTGTTCATTAATGTGGTTGATCACTGAGGTAGAACACATGGAATATATTTTTCCTTCTTTACTTAATGGGTATCAGTTAAATGATCAACATCATTGTTGTCCTTTTAAAAATCTATTTTCTGTGATACACATGGTAAAATGTTACACAAGTATAGCATTTTTAATGCTATTTTTTAAACTTTATTCAAATTAATATGAGGGTACAATATTTAGGTTACATTGTTCTCACTTCCAGGGTAAAGTTCCATTTGTAGAAGAGCCCCTCACCCAGGGGGCGTCTTATACACACTCACAAGGTGAGATCCCACATTATGCTCTCCCTCCTTCTACCATACGTCCTCCTCCCACCCCACTTCCCTCTACCCCCCAACAGGAGTATAATAGTGTTTTATTGTTCTTAGGAGGATGTAATTGTTTATATATTGATTTCATATTAGTATGGAGTACATTGGACATTTGTCTTTCCATTCTTGCAATACTTTACTGAGAAGAATGTATTTTAACTCCATCCAGGTAAATGTAAAAGATGTAAAGTCTCCATCTTTTCTAAGGGCTGCATAATATTCCATGGTATACATATACCACATTTTGTTGATCCATTCATGGGTTGATGGGCACTTAGGTTGCTTCCACGACTTGGCAGTTATGAATTGAGCCACAATAAACATTCTAGTGCAGATGTCTTTGTGGTAAAATGATTTATATTCTTTTGGGTAGATACCTAGTAATGGGATTGCAGGGTCAAAAAAGGGAAGTACATTTAGCTCTTTGAGGATTCTCCATACTTATCTCCAAAAGGGCTATATTAGTTTCTGATCCCACCAGCAGCATAGAAGTGTTCCCTTCTCACCACATACATGCCAGCATCTGGTGTTTTGGGACTTTGTGATGTGGGCTAATCTTGCTGGGGTTAGGTGATATCTTAGAGTGGTTTTGATTTACATTTCTCTGATGATTAAAGATGATGAGCATTTTTTCATGTTTGTTGGCCATTCGTCTGTCATCATTGGAGAAGTTTCTGTTCAAATCACTTGCACACTTATATAGAGGGTTGTTTGCACCTCTCTTATTGTGTAATTTGAGTTCTGTGTAGATTCTTATAAGGCCTTTGTCAGATTCATAACATGCAAAAATCTCCCATTCTGAGGGCTGTTTACTTTGTTTGAGGTACTCTTAGCTGTGCAAAAGCTTTTTAGTTTGATCAAGCCCCAGTTATTTATTTTTGGGGTTGCTGCAATTGCTAGAGGGGTCTTCCTTATAAAGTTTTTTCCCAGGCCAATATCTTTAAGTGTTTTCCCTACACTCTTTTTTATAATTTTAATTGTTTTGTATCTTAAATTTAAAACTTTAATCCAACGAGAATCAATTTTTGTCAGTGGTGAGAGGTGCAGGTCCAGTTTCAGTCTTCTGCATGTGGATAACAAGTTCTCCTAGCACCATTTGTTAAATAAGGATTCTTTCCCCCACTGCATATTTTTAGGATTATCAAAGATTAAATGACAATATGTGGCTGGGTTCATCTCTAGATTCTCTATCCTGTGCCACAGATCTGTGTCACTATTTTTGTGCCAGTACCGTGCTGTTTTGATCACTGTAGCCTCTCAATATAACCTGAAGTCTGGTAACATAATGTCTATAGAGTTGTTTTTATTTCTAAGAACTGTATTTGCTGTTCTGGTTTTTTTCTGGTTCCATATGAAATGAAGTACTTTTTTTTTTTTTTTTTTTTTGAGACAGAGCCTCAAGCTGTCACCCTGGGTAGAGTGCTGTGGCATCACAGCTCACAGCAACTTCTAACTCCTGGGCTCAAGCAATTCTTCTGCCTCCACCTCCCAAGTAGCTGGGACTACAGGCACCCGCCACAACGCCTGGCTATTTTTTTTGGTTGCAGCAATTATTATTGTTTGCTGGCCCAGGCTAGATTCGAACCCCCCAACTTATGTTATGGCACCAGTGTATGTGGCTGGTGCCTTAGCCACTTGAGCCACAGGCGCTAAGCCTGAAGTACTATTTTTTAAAGATTTTTAAAGTATGACATTGGTGCTTTGGTGGGGATTGCATTAAATCTATAGATCGTTTTGGGTAGTATGGACATTTTAACGATGTTGATTCTTTTCAGCCATGAGCATGGTATGTTCTTCCATTTGCTGACTTCTTCTACTATTTCCTTTCTCAGAATTTTGTAATTTTCTTTATAAGATCTTTCACATCTTTTGTTAGATATATTCCCAAGTAGTTCATGTCTTTGGTGCTACTGTAAAAGGAATAGAGTCTTTGATTTGTTCTTGGCTTGACAATTGTTAGCATATATGAAGGTTACTGATGTAGGTATTGATTTTTATCCTGAGATGCTGCTATATTTCTTGATCACTTCTAAGAGCTTTGTAGTTGAGTCCCTGGGGGTTTTCCAGGTATAAGATCATGTCATCTGTGAAGAGAGAGAATTTGACCTCCTCTGCCTCCATTTGGACTTCTTTGATCTCCTTCTCTTGCCTAATTGCAATGGGTAGGACTTCCAACATTGTGTTAAACAGCAGTGGAGACAGTGGGCATCCTTGTCTGGTTCCAGATTTGAGTGGGCATGCTTTCGGTTTTACTCCATTCACTATGATACTGGCTGTGGGTTTGCTGTAGATAGCCTCTATCAGCTTAAGGAATAGTCCTTCTAAACCTATTTTCTTGAATGTTTTTATCATGAAAGGATGCTGGATATTGTCAGAAGCCTTTTCTGCATCAACTGAAAGAATCATATGGTTTTTGTTCTTTGTTTTTGTTTATGTGGTGTATTATATTTATAGACTTATGTTGAACCAGTCTTGTGTCTCTGGGATAAAACCCACTTGGTCATGGTGTATAACCTTTCTAATGTGTTGTTGTATTCTGTTTGCTAATATCTTGTTGAATTTTTTTTTATAGAGACAGACTCTCACTTTATCGCCCTCAGTAGAGTGCCATGGCGTCACACAGCTCATAGCAACCTCCAACTCCTGGGCTTGGGCGATTCTCTTGCCTCAGCCTCCCGAGTAGCTGGGACTACAGGCTCCCGCCACAACGCCCAGCCATTTCTCTGTTTTGCAGTTTGGCCAAGGCCAGGCCTAAACCCGCCACCTTCGGCACATGGGGCTGGCACCCTACTTGATGAGCCACAGGCATTGTCCTCTTGTTGAATATTTTTACATCTTTTACTCATTAATGATATTGGTCTATAGTTTGATTTTTTTGTTGTTGGATCCTTTCCAGTTTTGGGGATCAGGGTGATATTTGCATCATAGAATGTGTTGGGGAGGATTCCTTCTTTCTCTATATTTTGGAAAAGTTTGTGTAGTATAGGAACTAGTTCCTCTTTGAAGGTTTGATAGAATTCTGGTGTGAAACCATCTGGTCCAGGACTTTTCTTTTGGGGGATATACTGTATAATTATTGCCATTTCAGTACTTGATATTGGTCTATTCAAGATTTCTAAATATTTCTGGCTGAGTTTTGGAAGGTTACTTGCTTCCAGATATTGGTCCATCTCCTCTACACTTTCATATTTCTGGAAATAGAGTTTTTGTAGCAATTCTTGAGAATCTTTTATATTTCTGTGGCACCTATTATTATTTCCCCTTTATCATTTCTGATTATAGTTATGAGAGATCTTATTCATCTGTTTCTTGTTAGTCTAGGGTTTATCAATTTTAATAATCTTTTCAAAGAACCAACATTTTGTTTTGCTGATCTTCTGAATAATTCTTTTGTTTTCAATTTCATTTAGTTCTGCTCTAATTTTAGTTATTTCTTAACTTCTGCTAGGTTTGGGATTAGATTGTTCTTCCTTTTCTAGTTGCTTGAGATAGCCCATTAGGTTGCTGACTCGCTTTCTGTTTTCTTTTCTTTTCTTTTTTGACACAGAGTCTTACTATGTCATCCTCAGTAGAGTGCTGTAGCATCACAGCTAATAGCAACCTCAAACTCTTGGTCTTAAGCAATTCTCTTGCCTGAGCCTCCAAAGTAGCCAGGACTACAGGCGCCTGCCACAATGCCCAGCTATTTTTTGGTTGCAGTTGTCATTGTTGTTTTAGCAGGCCTGGGCCGGGTTCAAACCTGCCAGCTTCAGTGTATGTGGCTGGCACCCTACTCCGTGAGCTACCTGAGCCTCTTTCTGTTTTCTTGATGAAGGCATCAAATGGTATAAATTTCCCTCTGAGGACTGTCTTTGCAGTATCCCATAGGTTTTGATAGTTTGTGTCTTCATTATCGTTTTGTTCCAGAAATCTAATGATCTCCTTCTTGGTTTTGTCTGTGACCCAGCTATCATTCAGCATAAGGTTATTTAGTTTCCAAGATTTTCTTTGAGTATGAAGATTTCTGTTATTGTTGAGTTCAACTTTTATTCCATGGTTGTCCAAGAAGGGAATAATTTCTATTCTTTTGAATTTGTTGAGGTTAGCCTTGTGACCTAAGATATGATGAATTTTGGAAGATGATCTGTGGGCTGATGAGAAGAATGTGTATTGCAGTTTTGTTAGGGTAAAGTGTTCTATAAATATCTGTTAAGTCCATTTGTTCTAGGGTCTTGTTTAAGTCCATTATTTATTTGTTTAGTTTCTGCTTGGAGGATTTGTCCAGTACTGCCAATGGGGTGTTAAAATCCCTAACTATTATAGTGTGGGAAGATACCATATCATTCAGCTCATTTAGGATTTGTTTTATATAACGAGGGGCAGTCAGATAGGATGCATAGATGTTAATTATTAAAATCTCTTCATATTGTGTGTTTCCCTTGACAAGTATAAAGTGTCCTTCTTTGTCTTTCTTTATTTTTGTTGGTTTGAATCCCAGTGTATCTGCATGCGAGATTGCAACCCCAGCTTTTTTTTTTTTTTTTTTTTTGCTTTCAATTTGTCTGGAATACCGTTGCCCATCCCTTCACCCTGAGTCCTGTTATAATCTTTTGAGGAAAGATTTGTTTCTTGTAGGCAACAAGCATCTGGCCTGAGTTTTTGTATCCAGTCGGCCAACCTATGCCTCCTTAAAGAAGAGTTCAAACCATTCACATTAATTGAGAGAATTGATAGATGTGGCAGAATTTTGGTCATCTTGTTTGTTATTAAGAGCGTAAATTTAGGCCTCTTATCACTGTGGAAGCTAGGCTTTGTTCTTTAATTTCTGGGTAGGTTTACTTTGGTAGTAATAGGTCTGAGTATTTCCTATAGAGCTGGTCAAGTCATGGTAAATTTTCTCAGCATGTGGATGTCAGTGAAGTATTTGATTTCTCCATCACAAATGAAACTCAGTTTAGCAGGATATAGGATACTGGGCTGGAAATTGTTTTGTTTAAGAAGGTTGAAGGTTGGGCGGTGCCTGTGGCTCAGTGAGTAGGGCGCCAACCCCATATGCCGAGGGTGGCAGGTTCAAACCCAGCCCCAGCCGAACTGCAACAAAAAAATAGCCGAGCATTGTGGCAGGCACCTGTAATCCCAGCTTCTTGGGAGTCTGAGGCAAGAGAATCTCCTAGGCCCAGGAACTGGAGGTTGCTGTGAACTGTGTGATGCCTCAGCACTCTACTGAGGGTGATAAAGCAAGACTCTGTCTCTACAAAAAAAAAAAAAAAAGGTTGAAGGTTGATGACCATCCTTTTCTGGCTTGGAAAGTTTTGGCTGAAAGATTTGTAGTCATCCTTACACTTTTACCTTTGTAAGTAATACTTTTCTTATGTCTGGCTGCTTGCTGAAGTTTCTCCTTTGTATTAACATTGGCAAAATTAATTATAATGTGTCTAGGAGATACTTTGTTTGGATTGAGTCCTGTTGGGGTTCTGAAATTTCTGAATTTCTTTGTCTCTTGCAGTAATTGGGAAATTCTCCACCATAGTGTCTTGGAGCAAAGAATTTGTGCCTTTGGGACCATCTTCTTCTCCTTCAGGAATTCCTATAATTCAGATGTTTGATTTCTTGGAATGATCTCACAACTCTCTGAAGGAATAGTCTGTTCTTTTTCTTCATTTTTCTTCCTCTTTGAATGCTTGGGATAGTTCAAAAGACTTGTCTTCTTTTTTTTTTTTTTTTTTATAATTTTATTGAATCTTAATTCTGTACATTGGTGCAATCACAGGGCACGATTCATATACATTCAGAAATGTTTTGATCGTACTGTTACAGATAGCCTTCATGGCATTTTCTTGATCGCTATATAAAGACATTGATACTCTACATTTAATGAGTTTCCCCAGTACCCTGCTAAGATGCACCGTAGGTGTGATCCCACTAATTGCCCTCCCTGTGTAAATGATTTTTAAAAGGACATCAATTACTGACAGGAACTCAGTTGATAAATAAGTGTCTAAGTAGAAAGGAAACTTAATTCTAAGAATAATAAATATTTGGTGCACTAATTACTTTTTACCTTATTTATATCAAAATAAAACATGTGAATAAAGAGAAATCTTTTCAAAGAATTGCAGTGAAAAGTGACTGACTCCTGACCAACTGTTCTCCAGCCTGCGTGTCCAGTCTTCTTTTCTAGAGACCACCACTTTCAACTTTTTCTTCTTCTAATAGGCTATCTTTTGGTTTATGAATTTTTTTATATTTGACACTGTCCTTCAGGTACAGCAGATGAGGATTTAGCTCTTTTATACCATCGTCTGCATGTTGTCTTATAATAGACTTAAAAGTCTTGAGCAAACCAATATTTAGACTTTTTGTTTGCCATGTAAAAATTGGTCCTTATTAAACCAAGAAGGGTTCTATGACGATGTTTCCTTCTGTATAATTTTTTTTTTTTTTTAGACAGAGCCTCAAGCTGTCACCCTGGATAGTGTGCTATGGTATCACAGCTCACAGCAACCTCCAACTCCTGGGCTCAAGCAAGTCTCTTGCCTCCGCCTCCCAAGCAGCTGAGACTACAGGCGCCCACCACAACACTGGCCAGTTTTTGGTTGCAGCCGTCATTGTTGTTTGGCGGGCCCAGGCTGGATTCAAACCTGCCAGCTCAGGTGTACATCGCTGGCGCCTTAACCCATTGAGCCATAGGCGCCGAGCCTCCATCTGTATAATTTTTTAGGTTTCCCACAGTTATTACTTACCTTTTTCTCCATTTGCTTAATTTTCTTTACATCTCTTGTCTTTCCCACGTCCTATAACAACCTATAACAATCTCTCAGTGTGACTTTTAGGTCTCAAAATTCCATCTCACATATAGCTGATAGTTTGATTAGATAGGTAATTATTTTTTTTTTTATAATTTTATTGAATCATAATTCTGTACATTGGTGCAATCATAGGGCACGATTCATATACATTCAGAAATGTTTTGATCGTACTGTTAAGTTTAAAGTTCTTTCTATTCTGATTTAAATCATTCTTGTCTATCATTCTGCTTGGGGCAAATCTCTCTGAATTGTTTCTTTCCTAATTCTTAGTTTCTCCGGTCCTTTTTACTGGAGGTCCTATCTACAGAAAGCAAATTCTGTAACTGGTCCTCAACTTCTTGTTTCTCCTGATTTTTAAATCTCCTATTTCCATTGCATTGTCCTTTGGTTTTACTTTCTTAATTCTGCTTTTTTTTTTTTTTTTTTGCGGGGAGGAAGGATTTCTAAGAGGATAAGTTAGGGCATGAAATTTACTGCTCTGCCATCTTCAAACTAGATTTCTTCTAATAATTTCAAAATAAAGGTTTATACAACTTTTATAGAAAGGCTTTTGGAATAATAATGTTTTTCCAAAACAGCATCCAGAACATTTTATTCACATCTATAGGTTTTCATTTTCTAGTATATTTGAATGTGATTAATGGGATATATAAACACAAAGGTCCTAAAATCTACCCCCAGGAACCTTAACATCTGAACTGTGGCATTAAACTTGTAAAGCAATTACTATGATGTCAATAAATAAAAAAATGAATAAATGAATAAAAACAACAACAACAAAAAACTATGACAAAGTATAATTATGCACCATAGGCATTCAGTGCAGGGAAATTTAATTTTCATCTGAAGAGAGAAGAATTTCCTGGAGCAAGTAGCATTTGAGACTTAATATTTGGATAGGATTTGCACCTACTAAGAGTTTAATAAATATTTGCTGAATATAATTAATATAATCTGAATACTAGTTCAGAACTGGTGGTTTGACATTTTCCTTTCCACTCTGCTGATGGTAAACAGCCTTTTCTTCAGTGCAGTATATCAGTGGCAATCAGTTTCATTTATTCTTGTCTCAGTTTTCCTGAGAGGAATTAACAAAAACATTTCCATAGACAAAATGCACCATTAAATGACAGTTGTTGATATATCCTATAATTACAAAAAAAATTCCTCCTGTGAGAATTCCATTATATTAATGATGCATGTATATTATTAAGATTTATAAATGTTGGGTAATAAAGCTACAAGTTTATATACTCCCAGATGTTATTTTGGGAATTCTAGATTAGCAATTTTTCAAAAACATAAGCAGTAATTAGAAATCTTTCATAATGTCTTTTAGAAACAGCATTTGATTTTCTTTCATTTTTAAGAAACTTTATAAGGAAAAAAACAGTGTCAGAACTATTGACACTTTTATAGCTTAATGAAAATTAAGCATAATTAAATTGAAATATTTGTTGCATAAATTAAACTGCAATTAATATGTTTTGGTGACTGCTTGAAGGATAAGATTAAAATGGTGTTGTTAGCAGGCTCCCTGTTGTGAGACTAATTTCTTGATTTTTATACCACACATTATCATCTACATTCTCACAGTGAAAGGGTAAACTAACAAGTAGAGCACTGTTTGATGAAAATGGTATACAGAAGGAGATAAATTGTCTTCTATAAAGGCAAGGCAATATTGCTTTTCATTTTGAGATCAGATGACTAGCTGATTCCAAGGGTAAGATTTACACTTTTAAAGCCTTTAAAATAAGTAGAAAATTGCCCTTCATTTTAGTTAGCTGTGCCTTTGAAATTAGCTAGCTTATTGTTTCAGGGGTGTTTGCCTTTTCAGGAGGTAATTAGAAAATGAACAAGATATGTTGTGCATAGGCCTCCCCTCCAGCCAACTAAGAAATAATAATAAATCCCATCACAAAAACTTAGGCGTGAACAACTTCAAAGAAAAGTGGAAGAAAAATCATCCTGTTAGCTGTTTTCTTGAAGAAGTATTACTGCTGATTCTTTTTTTTTTTTTTTTAACCAGAGCCCTTAGTCACTGAAAGAACATCTATTGCTGACAAAAGTTAGTGTTATCTTGAAAAAAAAAAAAAGGCTACCTATCACCTGCCTAGACGATGCATCAGGTATTAGTTCTATGAACTTTTTCCCAATTATTTTTCCACCTTAGACAATCATTTATGGTACCAATACAAGAAGTAAGTAACCATTATTACTTCTTCTCTTTATCTCTCCATTATGTTTCTTGAGTAACACTTTTTCAAGAATACAATTAGAAATCATGGGTTAGGCGCATTCAGTAGCTGAACTATTGCATACTTCTTCCATAATGGATTCAGTGCATGGTGTGTGATGACAACATTAGGATTTGACAGTGCCTTTTGAAAGAAATTAAGTCATAGAACTCTTTTCATACACAGGGTGGCTCTGGTGCCCCTCTCTTGTTGCCTGCAGAGAAAAGACAGTACTATTTCTCTGTTCACTGCTGACCTACATTCTTCATTGCAAATGCCAACGGCACTCACAGATTTCAGAGGTCAGAAAATTTTACCCCTTTTAGGACAATAAATGGATCTTCTTAGCATACTTTAGCAGGTTTTGGTCACTTAAAGTGACGCAGTGTTGTAGTGATCTATTGGTGACTGTGGTTATGCTCTTAAAGATTACACGAGTACACTCCCACCTCCTTCAGGCTTACGGTCAAAGGTTACCTTGCGGAAGCCTTTCCTGGCCCCCAATTTCAAATTGCAAGCCCTGGCTCAGCGCCTGTAGCTCAGCAGTTAGGGTGCCAGCCACATACACTGGAGCTGGTGGTTCAAACCCAGCTCAGGCCTGCCAAACAACAATGACAGCTACAACCAAAAAATAGCTGGGTGTTGTGGTGGGCACCTGTAGTCCCAGCTGCTTGAGAGGCTCAGGCAAGAGAATCACTTAAGTGCAAGAGTTTGCGGTTACTGTGAGCTGTGATGCCACAGTGCTCTACCAAGGGTGATATAGTGAGATTCTGTCTCAAAAAAAGGAAATTGCAAGCCCTTTCACAAACTTTCTCAAGCCTTCTTCCTTACCCTGTCTTATCTTCATGGCACATATTATCATCTAACTTACTTGTTTAGTGTCTGTCTCACCTCCCTAGAAATTTAAGTTCTGTGAAGACAGGGAATTTTTGTCTCACTTATTCATTGCTGTATTCTCACTGCCTAGGATAGTGCTTAGTAGACACTTGAGTAATAGTTTTTAAAAGATACATAGGTCTATGTCTCTGTTTTTTGTGCCAGTACCATGCTGTTTTTCTTACTATAGCCTTAAAGTATAGCTTGAAGTCTGGTAAGTTTCTGGTAAGTCCTCCTGCTTTGTTCTTATTATGTAAGGTTGCCTTGGCTATTTGGGGTCTTTTCTGGTTCCATACAAAATGATGAACTATTTTTCCTAGTTCTTCAAGAAAACGGCATTGGTATTTTAATTGGAATTTCATTGAATCTATAAGTCACTTTGGGTAGTATATCCATTTTGACAAAGTGATCTACTGATCCATAAGCACAGTACATTTTCCCATCTGTTTACATCCTCTACGATTTCCTTCCTCAGTGTCTCACAATTCCCCCTATAGAGGTCTTTCCCTTCCCTTGTTAAGTATATTCCTGGGTATTATCTTAGTTGTTACTGAGAAAGATATTATGTGCTTTATTTGATTCTCAGCTTGACTATTGTTGACATATAGGAAAATTACTGATTAGAGTACATGATTTTGTAGTCTGAGAGACTTTACTGAAGTCTTTTGGTTGAATCTTTGGGGTTGTCTACATATAAGATCATGTCATCAGCAAAAGTAATAATTTGACCTCTTTTTGGTATCCTTGATTTCCTTTTCTGGCCTGATTGCTCTGGCAAGGACTTCCAACACTAGGTTGAACAGAAATGGAGCTAGTGAGCAACCTTGTCTGGTTCTAGTTCTAACTGGGAATGCTTTCAATTTTTCCCTGATCAATTTGATGTTGGCTATGGGTCTGTCATATATACCCTTTATAATTTAGAGGTAAATCCATCTATGCTTATTTTGTTAAGTGTTCTTATTACAAAAGGGTGCTGAATTTTGTCAAATGCATTTCCTACATCCATTCGAAGGATTAGTTGGTTCCTGTTTTTTGCACCTATTTACTTGGTGGATTACAGTTTATAGGTTGGTGTATGTTGAACCACTCTCTGGGATGAAGCCCACTGGTCATGATGAATAATTTTTTTGATGTCAGCTGGATTCAGTTTTTTAAGATCTTATTGAGAATTTTTGCATCTATATTCATAAAGAATATTGGTCTGTCGTTTTCATTTTTAGTTGTGGCCTTTCTTGGTTTTGGTATCAAGGCAATATAGCCACAGAAACCTTATATAATAAGAACAAAGCAAGAGACATCACCTTACCATATTTCATCACCTTACCATATACAAGGCTAAAGTAATTAAAACAACACGGTACTGGCACAAAAACAGAGACATAGACCTATGGATCAGAACAGAGAACCAGAGATGAAACCATCCTCACACTCCCATATTATTTTTGACAAAGAAGACAAAACATACCTTGTGGAAAAAAAATCTCGACAGTGCTGGGAAAACTGGACAGTCATATGTAAAAGACTGAAACAGGATCTACATGTCTCCCCATTTACAAAAATTAACTCATAATGGATAAAAGACTTAAGGCAAGAAACTATAAGAATTCTAGAGGAAAATGTTGGAAAAACTCTTATATGTATTTTCCTAGGCAAAGAATTCATAAAGATTCAAGATGCTATTACAGCAACAACAACAGAAATAAATAAATGAGACCTAATCAAATTAAAAAGTTTCATCACAGCCAAGGACACAGTGAAAAGAACAAATAGACACCCACAGAATGCGAAGAAATATTTGCATGCTGTGCATCTAATAAAGGACTGATAACAGGAATCTACAAAGTACTCAAGCAAATCAGCAAGAAACAACCAAACAATCCCATTAAAAAGTGGGCAAAACATATGAACAGAAAATTTTTAAATGAAGATATTCTAATGACAAACTAACTCAGGAAAAAATACTCAGTGTCTCTAATCATTAGAGAAATGCAAATCAAACTTCACAGTGAGATATCACCCAACTCCAAAGACAATGGCTCACATTAATCCCATTGTCCCCAAACTGTAGATGCTGGTGTGGATGTGGAGAGATAGGAACTCTTAGGCAAGGTTGGGTAGGACTGAAAACTAGTATAATCTCTATGGAAAATGTTATGGAGATACCTGAGAGAACTTAAAGTAAACCTACCTACCATTTGACCCAGAAATCTCAGAGAACTTAAAGAAGAAAAAAGGCCATTTTGTAAAAAGGACAGCTGTGCCCAAATGTTTATAGCAGTACAGTCATAATCACAAAGGCATGGAAACCACCCAAGTGCCCATCAATACATGAATGGATTAATAGAATGTGCATACTATGCATACTATGGAGTACTACCAAGCAGTAAGGAGAAATGGCAATTTAGTATATTCTGTGATAACCTGGAGGGATCTGGAGACCATTCTTCCAATTAAAACATCACTGAATGGATAAGTAAACACGTATATTCAACACTAGATTGGATCTGGTTAATCAACACTTAAATGCACATACAGAAGTAAATCTCAGTGACAATCAAGCTGGGAGGGAGGAGAGGAAGAGGTAGGTTAATCCACAGTATTGGTTATGGTGCACATTGGATGGGGGACACACTTAGAACTTCAACTCAATTTGTGAGGAAAACAAAGTATAGAAACAAAACACATATATGCCCTAATATTCGGAAATTAAAAGTAAATAAATAAATAAATAGCAAGACTGAAGAAAAATATATTTTTTAAGAGAAAGAATGAGTGGGCGGTGCCTGTAGCTTAAAGGAGTAGGGCGCCAGCCCCATATGCCGGAGATGGCGGGTTCAAACCCAGCCTTGGCCCAAAAAAAAAAACTGCAAAAAAAAAAAAAGAGAAAGAATGAGTGGATAAACTAATGTTTAAAAGCCAATTTTTCAAACAGAGCATAAAGAAAGTAGTTTAACAAACATGATTATTCCTGATGCTAATGTGAAAATCTTAGTTTCTATCTGTTTATAATGTTTGATTTATACTTTATCTCAATTTTTTTGTTTGTTTGTGTTTTTGAGACAGTCTCACTACATCGCCCTGGGTAGAGTGCTGTGGCATCACAGCTCACAGCAACCTCAAAAATTCTTGGGCTTAAGTGATTCTCTTGCCTCAGCCTCCCACTACAGGTGGCCGCTACAATGCCTGGCTGTTTTTTGGTTGCAGTTGTCATTGTTGTTTAGCAGGCCTGCACCGGGTTTGAACCTGCCAGCCCCAGTGTATGTGGCCAGAGCCCTAACCATTGAGCTACAGGAGCTGAGCCTTTTTCTCAGTTTTTAACTCAGAGAAATTATATTTAAATGAAAATTATTTCTTGGCTGGGCACCTGTTGCTCAGTGGTTAGGGCACCAGCCACATGCATGGGGACTGGTGGGTTCAAACCTGGCCCAGGCCTGCTAAACAAAAAAACAAACAAAAATAGCTAGGCATTGTGGCAGACTCCTGTAGTCTCACCTACTAGGAAGGCTGAGGCAAAATAATCTCTTGAGCCCAAGAGTTTGAGGTTGCTGTGACCTGGGATGCCATAGCACTCTGCAGAAGGCAATAAAGTGAGACTGTCTCAATTAAAAAAAAGAAAAGCATTTCTTACTAACGTAAACATTGACTTATACTCTGTATATGGTTAGTGTTCATGAAGAATTCTTGGCAATTCACCTTTTAAATAATTGTAAACAACATTTTTAATTAATTAGTTCATTTGCTGTGTTAGTATCAGTTATTGATTTCAGTGTTCATTCAGTGTTATTTGAGTACAAGGAGTCATAGTATCTATAATATTCTGATAGAAATTACATATAAGTTTATGCCACAATGAGTCTGTCAAAAAAGAGCTTGACTGTATTATAGATATGCATTTGGTTATTATTAGTCCCAGTACTTGTGTTCAATAAAATCACTTTAAACACTCATTTTGAATCATTAGAAAATTTTCAGTTAGAAAATGTTGAATCATTGCTCCTAGAGGGAAAACAAGGTTAGGTTCCTATGAGCTTATGGTCGAAATTTTTGTCAACAAATTAATACATAACGTTGTTTTAGGTATATTTCTGTTTTAAAACACCTTAATTAACATATATTTTGATTCACTAACATTGAATCAGGGCCAGTAGCACTATAACTCATGCTTCTAGCACATGTATGTTCTCCACATGACACTTCGGGCCGCTAGACAGAATTTCAGAAGCATACTTGGGGTCTGTCTTAAATAGCAACTGCAGCAAAAAGCACAAGACTGTGAAAAAGGTGGCACTTTTGTTTTGCACTGAAGGATACTCATTTACAGTATAAGAGCTGAAACAAGAAGGCAGACTCAGCTGGTAATGTGTGCATCAGGCAACTCAAATTTTTCACCACATTGCTCGCATCTGCAAATGATGGTAAAAGCACTGTGGTATTGATTTTGAGGTCACAAATAGACTTAGCAAATAGGCAAATTTGCACATAAAGAATCTTAATAAAAATGATCTACAGTAACAGTATTCTTATAAAGAAATCATCATTGAACATGTCACTATTGTAGCCTATTTACTGACATCTAGGGACATTATATTGCAGAACAAAGTCATAATGACCGTGTTTATATTTTTATTGAACTAAGATTTATTGAGTTCCTGGTAAGTATCAGGCACTGTGATGATTCTGGGAGCACAAAAAGCACAGAGATATAGCCCCCCCCAAAGATCTCGTGTTACTCTTTTTTTCTGCTTTATTCTCTCTCTCCTCCCTCTTTCTCTCTTAATTTCTATCTTTTCCCCCAAATACTTTGAGGCCCAGGTTATTAAAGGTACAGAAGGACCTGGCAGAGTTCTACTAGCCATAAAGGAAAGGTTTCGGTGTGTGGAGTAGACTTTGGGAGGGCACTCGTGAGGCCCAGGGTGTGTGGCTTCCAGTTCCTTTGCTTGGTTTCTAGAAGAATGAGTGAGAGAGCAAAAAGCAAGGATGTGCTACTCCAGAAGGCTCAAATTTTTAACACTGTGGTTCCTCCAGGCCCAATTCAGTTTATTCATTTATTTAGTCATTTTTCGGCTAACTAACATTTATCAAGCCCTTACTTTGTACCAGACTCTGTGCTAAATCCTGGGAATACAACTGTGAACAAAATGTAACCTGGCTTTTAGCAGTTACTCCTCTTCATGACAATTTTCTTAGAATACCTAAAAGATTACTTAGAGGCATTCAGTTTTCCTCCTGCTAACAAACACTTAGTCTTTAGGAATGTTGCAATCCTAGTTATAGTTGTTATTCCCCACTACCAATTGGTTCTCCTTGAACTGTTCTGATACTAACTCCAAACATGTTTGCAGCATATTTTCCAGTAGGCTAACCACATAGCCAGTTTCATATAGCCTTCCATTGCTTTCTTTTTTCTTTCTTTTTTTTTTTTTTTAATTAACCTGGATAAGTAGAACAAAATTTCTGTTAAATGAAAATAATGTTACTGGAATCTCTTATCGTGGTAAAGTTAACTTATGGTAAAATCAACTAACAGGCTACAGATCATTCTAACTAGTTAGATGTTCCATTTTGGTGACTTTTGTTTAGATCGTGACATTCTTTGTGTTTTTAGTTGAAATTAAATAGTTAAGGCCACATTTTCATATACATATGTATTTCTATATCGCCATCTATTTCTTTCCCTTGTTTAGTTGTTTAGGTCCAGAGTCTCACTCTGTCCCCAGGTTGAAGTGCAGTGGTGTGATCATAGCTCACTGTAACCACAAACTCATGGGCTCAAGTGATCCTCCTGGCTCAGCCTCTCAAATAACCAGTCCTACAGGCACACAGCACCATGTCCAACTAATTTTCTTGTTTGTTTTTTGTAGATAGAATGTATTGCTGTGTTGCCCAGGCTTATCATGAATGCCTGGCCTCAAGCAATCCTCCCACCTCAGCCTCCCGAAGTGTGGAATTACAGGTGTGAGCTACTACATGCAGCCATCTATTTTTATATGTATATTTAATTCTTCTAATATATCTTTATATCTTGCATCTCTTTTATTTTTGCCTAACTCATATACATCATAACCCAATGAACTTTTCAAACAAGAAGCTCCATCATTTATCCTGCAGCTTATACATCTGCCTTATCAATTCCCACATGTGCATCTGTAGCCAAGATTTTTATATAAAGATGGAAGAAGAGCTAAATGTGAGAACTAAATAAATCAACTAAATAAGAGAAAGATGAAAATATTAAGAAGGAAGATATAGCTAAAAAAAAACAGAATCAATAGAAACTCAAATATATACATATAAAATTTAGATATAAAAGTAGGAATGTGTACAACAAAAGTCAAATATGAATGGTTTTTGAATAATAACTATTTAGGATTATTTATCCACAATTATTTCAAAAACATAAATGTACTTAAGAGTTTCTTAGTTTGAAAATAGTTAATAATTTTGAAGTATACAGTTCCCAATACTTTACATGGATGAACTCATATATTATTATTTTTGTATGATTTTGTTTGTTTTCAAATAAAGAAACAAGCACTGCAGGTTACATAAGTTGTCCAGTGTCATAAAGCTCTTAGAGAAAAACCTAGATTTCGAACTCGGGAGACTTGACTCTGAAACAGGACTGCCTTAAGTAGAAGGCATAAGAAAGTTTGCAAATGGTCCTTGTAATCAGGGGTGAGACTCTGGGTATAATGTGAGATACAGATGAACTTGGGTTCTTTTTTAGGTTCAGACTGATAATGAATCATCAATTAAATTATTGACACAAATGTGTTTCTTCATCAACATTTGCAAGTGGTTTCATTGGCAGAATATGTGACAAACCCTAATACTCTGGACTTGAGAAGACCACAAATAACAGAATACTTGAGGATCTTTTCATGAAAATTCAGACTGAACAGAAAGAAGGGAATAACTCCTACAACTCTTAATGGCTGCCTGCATATTCTTGTGTCAAAACTGTAGATGCTCATGTCATCATGATATAGGATTTCACCACTCAGGGCTGGACAAGGACCCAACCCCCCCCCCCAATTCTCTAGGCCCAAGTGAGCTCAGAAATCAGGCTTCCATTTCCAGACACAAACAGGCTGCCTTTTTCTGAACACACCCTCTGGGCTCTAACAAGATCATGAACAAAGCAGCATGACAGGGTTTCTGGTGGGTCCACCTTGAGTAGGGAACACACACCCTAATCCCTTCTCAGAGACAAGAACTGTAAAGGACCTGATTACCTTGCCCTAGTGAAGGAAGAACTACATTCATTCATTTGTTAATACACTCATTAACTTTAAAAAGATGTTTTTCCGCCTACCAAGTCCTGGCTAAGTATAATTCTCAAGACCTAATACCCCTAAATCTGTGGTTCTCAACCTGTGGGTCGCAGGCAACCCCTTTGTAACAATGAAAATACATCCTGCATATCAGATATTTACATTATGATTCAAAACAGTAGCAAAATTACAGTTATGAAGTAGCAACAAAAATAATTTTATGGTTGGGGGGCACCACAACATGAGGAACTGTATTAAAGGGTAACAGCATTAGAAAGGTTGAGAACCACTGCCCTAAATAAAGAGCCTATGTAGAGATGCCCCAGTTAATTCTTTTCCCCTTCCAGAAGCTCCGGTACTTTTTACATCTGTATTCCTTTCTGTCTAATAAAAATCCTATCTTACCACTGATCTGTGATCCATGGGTTCATTCTTGGAATCCCTGAGACCAAGGACCTACTGAGGAGGAAATACCGGTATCATTTTTAGGGGCTCGTCCATGATTGAAGATCTGTGGTAATCAATGGGACCACTTACCTGTATCTTGCTTTTCTCTATAGTTATAATAATGGAGACTAATAATTTTGATGCCCATCAGCAGGTAAAAGGGCATAGTGTGGCTGCCGACCTCCAGGTCCTGGGCGAGAGTCCGTTGGGGAATGAACTTTCTAATTCCCCTTGGCTTCGAAAGAAAGGAGTAGAAGGGAATGTTAGAAGGCTCAAGAGCAGAGAAAACAGAAATAGCTGCCAGAGCTCCCCAGAACCTAGCAATGGTTCTGACTCCGGGACACTGGGGGGCCTTCTGAAAACCGTGCTCTCCCAGTTTGTTCACTATCCTCTCATGTCTTCTGTGGTCCCAAACTTTTTCTACGAATCTCTGCAAACCCTCTGTTGCTTTTCTCTCCTTGTAGTTTACATGCTTGGTTTGAATGTTGGTAAAGGATTTCTTTATATGCTAGTTAAGTTTGTATGGGCTCATTCTGGTATTTTTCAGAGGTTGTAAGTGTGCTTCAGATGTTGTAGGTGTATTGTAAGGTTATTTTCATTGCCTTTCATTGCAAAATTAAATTCAATTGGCTCTCTGTATATTTTAGGAAAAAAGCTGAATCATGTTAACAGAGGCTAAGAAGTCAGCTCCAAACAAAGGGCAAAATGACACGCCAATATGGCTTCTCTGGGCAACCAGGAGCATATGAAGGGCAGCCCAAGGCAATCACCCAGTCAAAAATTTTCCTAAACCGTAGACTACAGTTCAATCTCTTTAAAAGAAAAAAAAGAAAGAAAGAAAACCTTTTAAAAAGAAAAAAGGCAAGGAAAATGACCCTGAGTATTTGATTTTTTTCCTGGTCTGTTGGCGTAAATGGAAGGGTCCAGAGTCATTCTGGGTTTATCTAACACTTCGCGTAGTTGTAACTGGTTCTAACGCAAAAATTTTAGAGTATTTCTCAACACTGAATTTAATTATTGTTACATTGCTAACATTTAGGGAAAAAGGGAAGTTGGAAAGCATAGCATTTAAGACCTGCTCATGATAAAAAGCCTATTTTCCTTGGTTACTGGGAATTTAGAAGAAGCTTGTAAAATTATAAAAGATTAAATGTGCAAGCACTGCACAGCCATTTTCTCCAGGATGAGGCTCATCCCCACTTTGACTGATAGTCTGAGGCAGGCACAGAAAGGTGGGACCAGATGATTTCTCGGGCTGTGCTGCCGGCAAGTAATAAGCAGAGGAGAGCCCACGGGTATGAAGCACTACACTAGTAAGAGTGGCTAATTCCAGACAAGCACAGGGGCCGAGGAGGCCGCTGTGCTCAGGGATTCTTTCCCAAGCACTGGAAGGATGCTTCCTTTTGTTTGGCCAGAAGGCTTCTTGGGTTGGTCTGAGGACTCTTTGACAACCCAGGAATGCAGGGTGGGATTGATTAAAGTGCTGGGCGTTTGTTCTTTCCCACAGCTGGGAAATGTTCTCCTGCCAAGAAAACTGTCTTCAGGTGGGACCAAGCTCCTAGATACCCAATTTTTTAGCCTGTGCTGCCAAACACCCAGCTGGGCTATGTTGGGACATGTTTGACCCCTAAATGCTGAAAGAAGAATGTATGGTTTTCTTCTGCACCCAGGCCTGACCTGAGTATCAATCTCCAGGTACTCTAAATTATACCATTTTTCAGTTAGATATTAAAGTAGTCAAAAGTGCCTTTCTTTTGAGCTTTCTTTTTTCTCAGGGACAACCCCAAGCTGTGCAAAACCTGTCATAGAGATTCAACTCTCTTGGCTGTAGTAAATTCCCCAAATGGTCGGGGATTTCCAAGAGAGATGCTATCACCACCTAATTCAAACCCGTCATCTACTTCTCCCACACTTCCTCTGTGCATTTAGAAAACCCCAGGAAAAAGGCTGCTCCAATAGTTTCTTCTGGTCCTATTGGGCCCTTAGAAGGCAACCATATCCTTCTTTATGTCCTGTGGTTGAGACTGCGGGTGTAGAGAGGGGAATTGCACAAGTGTTCACTCCATTTTCTCTGCCAGATTCAAAACAAATTAAAATTTTCTGATGACCCTGATAGGTACACTAATGTTCTCCAAGGGTCAGAACAAAACTTTGACCTCTTTTGGAGAGATGTAATGCTACTACTAGATCAAACTTTAACTTTCAATGGGAAAAAATAAAGTCTTAGATAAATTTATAAAGTGGGGTGATTTGTGTGGTTTATGTCTAATACTGATGGCAGTGTGTCTTCTCAGGAAAGGGACAAATACTCCATGTGAAAACAGGTTGTTCCCTTTGAGGATCCCAAAGGGGACCCTGAGAAACAAGGTGACTGATGACATAAACATTTTCTAACATATATCCTAGAAAGTTTGCGTAGATCCAAGAAAAAGCCTATGAACTATTCTAAATTATCTACTATTTACCAGGAACAAAATGAGAGTCCCTCAGCCTTTCTTGAATGGCTTAGGGAGACAATGAGACAACACACTCAGTTGACACCTGACTCTTCAAAGGGCCAAATTATTTTAAAAGATAATCTCAGGCAGCCCTAGACATTTAAAGAAAACTCCAGAAATTAACTCTAGGCCCAAATCATAACCTGGACAATCTTCTCTTTTAAGAAGAGGCCTTTTAGGCCACTGTGGTCTTTTATAATCAAGATTAGGAGGAAGAGGAGAAAAAAGACAGAAGAGATAGAAAAAAATAACAGCTCTAATGGAGTAATGGCACTCCAACAAATGGACACCATTCAGGGGCAGAGGGAAGCCAGAGGAGCTAAGAACAAGTTCTTCCAACGTGGTCAGACTGGTCACTTCAGGAAAGACTGCTCCCAGCAGCACCACCCACTGGGCAAGCCACCTGGCCCCTATCCAGAATGCAAGTTTGACCACTGGAAGGTAGCCTGTCCCCAGAGGTGAAGGTCTCCTGGGACAGTAATCCCATCCGCATCCAAACTAGACTGAAGGTGCCCAGGGCAGATTCTCAGGGCTCAGGCTTGTTTCATCACCCCTCAAGACCTCTTGTTCTGCCTTATAATGGAGGGCCAGGAGACAGAATTTCTTCTGGACACTGGAGCAACCTTTTCTGTACTCCTCTCTAACCCTGATCTTTTATCCCCCAAATCTGTAACTATACAAGGGATGTCTGGAAAGCCGGTTACCAAGTTTTTCTCTCAGCCTTTAAGCTACAATTGGGATGACTGGCTGTTCTCTCATGCCTTCCTAATCATGCCTGAAAGTCCTGCCCCCTTTGGGGAGGGACATACTAGCTAAAACAGGAACAACCATTTATATGAATATGGGACAAGAACCTGTACTATGCCTTCCCTTATTAGAGAAAAAAATTAACCCAGAAGTGTGAGCTACTGGGGGAGGGGTGGGAAGAGCAAAATATGCTCAACCAACCAATCCAAATTAAGTTAAAAAAATCCCACCATCTAGCCCAATCAAAAACAATATCCTCTAAAGGCAAACACTGGGAATAGGCTAATACCCATAATACAAAATCTAAAACAACAGAAATTATTAATACCTTACCACAGTCCATAAAACACTAGTATTCTAGGAGTACCAAAGTCAAATAGAACTTGGAAACTAGTACAAATCCTCCACATTATACATGAAGTAGTTATTCCTCTCCATCCTATTGTTTCCAATCCGGATACTTTATTATCTCCTATCCCTGAAAAGGTTGTCTATTTCACAGTCTTAGACTTAAAAGATGCCTTTTTCTACTTTCTTCTTCATGAGAACTCCTAATACATATTTGCTTTTGAAAACCCCACTGACTCTAACACCCAGCTCACATGAACTGTTACTCCAGGGATTTAGGAACAGCTCTCATTTGTTTAGACAAGCCTTAGCCCAAGACTTGAGTCATTTTTCATATCCTACAGTGACTCTTATTCAGTATGTAGATGACATTCTTTTGGGAGCCCCAAATGCAGAGGAAGTCACAAAACTACCCAAGCTCTATTAAACTTTCTAGCTGATTGTGAATACAAACTTTCCAAGACTAAAGCCCAATTATGTGTACATGAAGTTCACTATTAAGGTCTCCAACTTTCACAGGCAAAGAGAGCCTTGGACAAAGAAAGAATAGAACCCAGATTAGCTCACCCTAAACCCCAAACTCTCAAACAGCTTCGAAGCTTCTTAAAAATTATGGGATTTTACAGACTCTGGATTCCTGGATACAGTGAAAGAGCTAGACCATTCTATTCTTTAATTAAAAATGCTCAAAAAGAGGCCTGGTCACTCTAGAATAGGAACGAGAAGCGAATAAGGCTTTCCAACAGTTAAAAACTACTCTTTTGCAGGCCCCTGCTTCGAGTCTTCCTACCGAACAACGATTTAATCTGTATATTATGAAGCAAACAGAAATTGCCTTAGGAATCTTAACCCAACATTGGGATTCAGTTTTATAGCCTATGGCTTATCTTAGTAAAGAATTGACAAGGGATGGCCACACTATCCACAGTAGCAACTGTAGCCCTCTTAACCTCAGAAGCAACTAAGCTAACTTTAGGAAGAGATCTAATTATTTATACTTCTCATGACCTTACTGGACTTTTAATTTCAAAAAACAATTTTTGACTGTCAGATAATTGCCTTAAATATCAAGTCTTATTACTAGAAGGGCCAGTGCTACAGTTACGCACCTGTGCTGCTTTGAATATTGCCACTTTCCTCCCTGAATCCAACAAGGAAATAGGACATAATTGCTAACAAATTATAGCACAAACCTATGTAGCTAGAAAAGACTTTCAAGAAACCCCCCCTACCTAATCCTAACATAGTTTTGTATACAGCTGAAAGTTCTTTCATAGAATAAGAAACTCACAAAGTAGGCTATGCTGTAGTTACTCAATATATTGTAATTAACAGTGGGTCTCTCCCTTCAGGACCCAGTGTGCAATTAACTGAGCTAATAGCCTTAACCTGTGCTTTAGAAATTGGGAAAAACAAATGAGTCAATATATACACTAACTCAAAATATACCTTCCTCATTTTACATACCCGTGCTGCTATTTACAAGGAGAGACAACACCTAACTTCCGATGGCTCCTCCATAAAATATCATCATGAAATAAACAGATTGTTACAAACTGTTCTTAGTCCACAAGAAGTAATAGTTATTCATTGTAAAAAACACCAAAAAGCCTTAAATGAAATTTCTAAAGGTAAACAACTTGCTAATAAAAAAGCTAGGGCGGCACCTGTGGCTAAAGGAGTAGGGCACCGGCCCCATATACTGGAGGTGGTGGGTTCAAACCCAGCCCCAGCCAAAAAAAAAAAAAAAAGCTAAAATAACAACAGAAGGGAATAATTCCCCTTGTAGCACCTCTCATTTTAGAGGAATCACTTGAGAATCATACACCCCATTATACCCCAAAAGAAAAGAAATTGGCTTTGTTTAAAGACTATTCACTACTTCCATCAGACTAGCTACAAAAGAGAAGTAAACTTTTATTATTACCTACTGCAAGTCAATAGAAAATACTTAAAGCTTTACATCAGTCTTTTCATTTGGTACTAAAAGTACCTATCAAATGGCTAAAGCTCTCTTTAATAGAAAAAACTTATTTAAAAAACATCCCAAATACATCTTCACATTTAACACTAAAAGAGCTTTTCTCTCCTAGAGATCTTAGTCATGATCAAAACTCTTTCCTCCAATTCACCTTCCCTAACCCCAACTTGGGAAGGTCCCTTTCCTGTTATCTTCTTCTACAACTGTTAAAAGTTATAGGAATAAATTCCTGGATACACCATTCACGAAACCCTGAAACCCACCACCTCCTACAGGAGTGAACCGTGAAGAAAATCAACCACAATCCACCTACACTTGTGAGCCTGAAAATGATTTCAAGTTATTATTTAAAACAGCAAAAAGAAGTGTTAATACAATATTCTCTCAAAGTCACAGACTTTATTAACCCCCTCCCCTCACTGTTCTATCCTTGCCTTTTAATGTGCTAATCAGATTTATGTCTTTCAAAGATGATATCATCAAACCACAAACTGTGAAAAGGGTTCCAGCCCAGACCTGACTCTACTGCAGACCCCTGGATCACTACTCATCTGAAGAGACCCTAACTCTCCCCTTCTATTGATACAGGACTCCATCATTCCAGCCTGGACAAGGAACCCCAGTTTCCTGGGCCTGGGCAATTTCATGAAGAGAATACCCTAACATTTTACTCCAAACTAGAAGAATCAACCCAGATTTCCATTTACTGTGAACCCTGGATCAACCTCCTCTGAGGAACCTCTAACTGCACCCCCCACTCCATATCACCGTCCATCTTCAGCAAGAAACAGTTTGTAGCGGTCAGCACCCCTTTTCCCTAACAGTAGTTATAGCTTCTATTCAGAGAGGAAGGATTGATACAGGATTCCACCACTCAGGGCCAGACAGGGACCCTCCCCATTCTCTAGGCCCAGGTGAGCTCAGAAATCAGGCCTCCATTTCCAGGCACAAACAGGCTACCTTTTTCAGGACATACTAGGCTCTAACAAGATCATGACAAAGCAGCCTGAGAGGGTATTTTGGGTGGTTCCACTTTGAGTAGGGGGCACACACCCTAATCCCTTCTCAGAGACAAACTCTGTAAGGACCTGATAACCTTGCCCTAGTAGAGGAAGAACTACATTCATTTGTTAATACATTCATTAACTTTAAAAAGATGTTTTTCCACCTACCAAGTATAATTCTCAAAACCTAATGCCGGTAGAGAAAGAGCCCACTGGTATTCTCCAGTAATTCTTTCCTCCTTTCAAAAGCTCCAGTACTTTTTATTTCTGCATTCCTTTCTGTCTAATGAAAACCCTATCTTGCCACTAATCTGCGGTCCTTGATTTCATTCTTCGAATCCCTGAGACAAAGGACCTATTGAAAAAGAAATTCCAATATCAATCACAGAGTTCACAATATGTGATGAGAGCAAAGTTTGATCTTGCAATAATAATGCCAGGTAATCTTTTATATGTGTCAATAAATTCTCATTTGACGAGTCTGGAAAATCCCACGTGCTAGCCAGACTTAATTGAAGTCTCATTCAGGAAATATCTTTGAGTAAAATAGTATTTAATACTTGGCCAAAAGTTCTTGCCACCTACCCTTCTTTGTTACTCTTAGAGAAAAATCTTAACAATATTTTTCAAGCTGAATATATAAATGATATTTTAAACTGAACAATATGTACATAACCTTTGATTTTCATCATGTCCTTTTAATTGTAGTTTTGTGTCTTACAGTATATCAGTACTGTCCTGCTTAGTAACATTGAAGCTGGTTTTTTAAACACTTACCTGTGAGTATCTGGTGAGAAGCCTTAAATAACTAGATAAACAGTGTAGCTGCCAACCTAAAGTAATCTTACACTTAGTGGGTGAGTGGCCCCAGAAATGTGCTCTTTGTCATTTTGACTTGGGTTTGAAAATGGACCTGGGCTCCATTCCAACTCAAAGAGCCGTTCACTTCCAAAGACTCCTAAATTGTCCCAAGGAGCTCATTTGGGCAGTGGATTATTTGTGTTTGGCTGGGCATCCTAATAGCAGAAGCTGTCTGTTCTGGCAAGCCAGGGGCTGTGGCAGCATTTAGAATTAGCATCCCCAGTGTTTTCTCTTGATGAGGTTATTTTTCAGAAAAGCAATCCGCCACCCCCATTTGAAAAGTGACACTGTACAAGTGTTGTGCAGGTGATTTTTCTGAGCTCATAAATAGTTTCCCACGGCAAGATATCCTGTTTTATTGTGTCAGAGGGAAATTTTAAACAAACGATAAGCAGGATCAGATTTCTCCGCAAACTAAAGCTATCTTAATGACATATTCACTTCTTTTTGTACCAGAGGTAAGAAATAGTTATTGGTTGACTAGGGCTAAGTGAGAATGGGATTTTAGAGCAAAAACTAAAGAGTGATAAAGAGTCTTTTAAAGATTTTCTTATAGATTTTCTCATAGAGGGTAGGTATTTAAAGAGTCAGTACTTACCTGCACAATTATAAATGAATATTGTCTGACAATACAAATAAGTTGGTTTTGGTTACAATAGGTTACCATAGCTAGCATAGTGCCTGATGCACAGTAGATGCCAAAATGTTATTGAATGAACAGATGCAGGTCTAACATGGAATTAGCTTTATTATACCAAATGACTCCAAAAGATGAGCCACATGGATGAAGGAAAAAAAATACTAACTTTCTACTTATTTCATATCATTTATATATATATAGACATAAAGTTTATGTGTAATTTAAAATAGTTTAACATAGTAAATTGCACATAAACATTATGTCCACCCTGTATATGTTAGCATTAGATTAGAATATCAATGTACACTGTGTACACATTTGTATACTTTAATACAAATGACTAGACATATATTGAGGGTGTGTATTCAAAATAGTTTTACTGATGGACAATATCATCAAACTTTTGTTTCGCCATTTCATCATTCCATTGCCTTATAATTATTCTTCTATAGATGTCATAGGAATTTATTTACTTGTAAGTAGACCATAGTAGGTATAATATGAATAGATAAAGGGGTCAAGTTTTTTAAGATATATAATATCTCCCATATACCTCTACCATGGGAAGAAGAGATGAAGAAAATACTAAGTGCTAAGTGCCAGATGTTGTGTCTGGTATAACCCTTACAACCCTGTAAGGTAGATATGCCCATTTCAAAGATTACAAAAAAGCATGAGTTAGAAAAAAAAAAAAAAAAAGCATGAGTTAGGAGGTGTTTCCTGACCTTTTATTTTCTAGAGCATGTTATAGTGAGTTGATATCATTTGTTCCTTAGATAGAAGAATTCATTAGTGAAACCATCTTGGCATATTTAGCATGTTATTTTTAGCAGGTTATTTTTTGGCATGTTTAGCAGGTTATTTTTTACTGATTGAATTTTTAAAAAATATAAGTCAGGCTCTGTGACACATGCCTGCCATCCTAGCTACTCAGGAGGCTGAGGCAGGTGGTTCACTTGAGCCCAAGAGTTTGAGACCAGCCTGGACAACATAGTGAAAACCCTGTCTCTAAAAATTGTACATTCCCATTTAGACTATGGGTATTTCCTTGCATGAGTTCTGGTAGTTTGTGTCCTTCATGGACTTGTTTCATTTCACCTAAATGGTCATACAGCTCCTAGTAATACTCCTTTATTTATCTTGTTAATATTGATGGGATACAAAGTGATGGTTCATCTTTCATCTTTGATATTAGTAATTTGTTTCTCTTCTTATTTGTCTCAGTTAGCCAGACAAAAGAACTAGCATTTGATTTTGTTGATTTTCCCCACTGTTTTCTTCTTCTTTTTTTTTTTTTAGTTTTTATTAAATCAAAATTGTGTACATTAGTGCATTCATGGGGTACCATGTGCTGACTTCATATACAATCTGAAATATTTTCATCGAAATGTTAAACATAGCCTTCATGGCATTTTCTTAATCACTGTATGAAGACATTGGTACTCTACATTTAGTAAGTTTCACCAGTACCCTTCTAAATGCACCATAGGTGTGATCCCACAAATTACCCTCCCTCCACGCACCCTCCCCCCGCCCCTCCCCTTCCTTGCCCTTTTCCCCGTATTCTTGTGCTATAATTGGGTTTTAGCCTTCATATGAAAGTTAAAAATTAGCTTCATATTGGGGCTGAGTACATTGGATACTTTTTCTTCCATTCTTGAGATACTTTGCTAAGAAGAATATGTTCCAGCTCCATCCATGTAAGCATGAAAGACATAAAGTCTCTATCTTTTTTTAAGGCTGCATAGTATTCCATGGTATACAAGTATCACAATTTATTAATCCTTTCGTGGGTCAATGGGCACTTGGGCTTCTTCCACAACTTAGCAATTATGAATTGGGCTGCAATAAACATTCTGGTACATATATCTTTATTATGATGTGATTTTTGGTCTTCAGGATATATACCCAATAAACGAATTATAGGATCAAATGGCAGATCTATTTTTAGATCTCTAAGTATTCTCCAAACATCCTTCCAAAAGGAATTTATTAGTTTGCATTCCCACCAGCAATGTAGAAGTGTTCCCTTTTCTCCACATCCACGCCAGCATCTCTGGTTTTGGGATTTTGTTATGTGGGCTAATCTTACTGGGGTTAGATAATATCTTAAAGTAGTTTTGATCTGCATTTCTCTGATCATTAAGGATGGTGAACATTTTTTCATGTGTCTGTAGGCTGTGTGCCTATCTTCATTAGAGAAGTTTCTCTTCAAGTCCTTTGCCCACCCTGAGAAGGGATCACTTGTCCTTTTCTTGCTAATACATTTGAGTTCTCTGTGTATTCTGGTTATTAAGCATTTGTCTGAGGCATAACCTGCAAATATTTTCTCCCA